>JAABPQ010004994.1:42616-58706 GCA_033439865.1 Alcedo quadribrachys
AGGGAGCAGGGACACCCTCAACTAGCCCAGGCTGCTCAGAGCCTTGGCCAACCTCCCCTGCAATAGCTGCAGGGATGGGGCCTCAAGGTGTTTTTAAGCACAGTCAATTCTCGTGCTCAGCCTGGGCACCAACAGCAGCAGGTGAAGGGACTCCAACCAAGAAGCAGCAGGAGAGAGGGCAGCAGGGTCAGCCCAGGGCTGGATGCCCATGTTCACATCTCACAGCCAGGAAAAATCCCCCTGCATGAGGTGTCCCTTTGGAGCAGGCCAGAGCTGGCAATGCAGCACAGATATTAAAGTCTGGGGGATAAGGAAAAAAAGAGATTTAAGCATGATACAGCAGCACCATGAGCTTGCTCACTCTTTGAACTTTAATTCTTTCTGGGGTTTTTTTTCTATTTTTAACTTCCTCCTTTTCTCTCCCTTGCTGGGAGAAAATCTAAAGCCTTTAAATTGGTTACTGCTGGGACAACGACAGCTGGGGTAACGTGTCTGCCAACCCTGCCCATTTGCTTCTACACAACCAAAATGGTTCATTCCCACCACCCTGTGAAACTGCCAGCCCAGCTCCCTGCTCTGAAAGGCTTCCCAGTTGTGCAGCATCACTGGTTTTTCAGAGGGCTCTCTGCAAGGCACTGTGGATACAGGAACATTTCTGCTTCACTGTGGGCTCATGACAAAACTGGTGTCAAAGGAGCAACAAGCTCAGAGAGGTACATTTATTGCAGGGAGCAGCAAAGCTGGTTTATTTTCTTCAAAAGAAATATATTGATATCATTACTTTCGATCAGTTTCCATACCCAGGCTTCTCCCTGAAAAGTATTTCCACTTTTTAGAAGTTAATTTGGTTTTATTTTGGTTCCTCCTGCCAGACAAGTCTCACAGCTCCGTGAATGGGCAGCTCCCCAGACCAGCCTGAGCCTTCAGGAGCACTCAGCAAGGTAAATGATGCATCTTTAGATCTCAGGCTTGCCTTTTACCTTGAAAATCCCAGGTTCTGCTGGAGGAATTGTAGAGTGAACCCTTTGCCCTCTGCCTCCCCCTTTGCAGCTAACAATAGCTCAGAGCTCTGCCTCCTAACATCTCCGTGTGGAAACGGAAAAGCCAAAGGAAAGGGAAGCAATTAAGTCTGGCTCAAGCAGATTAATTTTATTTCATGTTCCTAAAAGAATCCAATTGCTTTAGGATTGATCTGAGAGCTTGGTTGCACCCGTGCTGGTGGCCACATTGAGGGGTGGTTTCCTCCCCTCTGGCAGGCCTGCAGCCAAGGCTCTCCACGCTGGCAGATGAGCAAACACACATGGCTGGAGAGCAAGTGTTGAAAAGCAGCCCCCTTTCATCAGAGGTTTGACAGGCAGCTCCCCTCCCTTCCCCCACACACAGAACAGCCCGTGGACCAGACGGGTTTGCTTTCATATTTGCATCCCTGAGCAGAGGAGAAGCCATGTGGCCTGGGGCTCAGCTTCAGCTCCCTCTCCCAGATGGCAGCTAGGAGCTCAGACTGCTCACACCACTGCTGTGCCAGTGAATCACTCCTGGCTCCAGCACACCAGAGCTCTCTGGAGCACAAGACACAGGCACTGGAGGCAGTGGTGGCCCTGCCTCTGCCCTCCAGAGAAACAGCTTCAGGAAGCCAGGAGGACCAAGGTTCATGCAAACACATCTATAAGTGACATTAAAAAGGTGGAAGGATAAACTCTGGCCAGCAGGTCAAAAAAGAAAAGCACAAAGACCTAGCAGTCACCTCATTAGGAGTTGTAGCCTTCACAGGTACTTTAGTAAGCCAAAAGAATGCTGCTTTTTATTCCCTCACCCCTTTCCTGCTCATTTGAATTTCTTTTGTTGTAATCATTCATTTAGAAATAGAAGTATCAGTTCTGTTTCTGATCTTGCACATCATGAAGAGAAATAAATATTCTCAGAATAAATACCCCTGTACCTGTACTACAAGAAATTCTATGTCCAGAGCAAGCTGGTCTCCAAACAGGCAAGTTCACTGTCCCTCCTTCCTGCTGCATGTGGGGTCAGCAGCAGCTGGAGCAGAACTGTTCTTTGGGGTTCAAGCTGGTAGCACATGGTGCTCTGCTGAGACAGCAGGCCCCTGGCATTTTCCTGGGCACCTCCTTTAGTTTATGAACAGAAACACTGCTTCTGTCTCCCCTCTATTCCACTTGTTCTCCCTCATGCAGATTAGTCCCTTTCATTTTCTAAATCATGCCTGGAAATTATTTACACCCAGAGGTACAGCTTTGCTTACAAATGTCTGTCCATTAGAAAGTCCTGCAGTATTTTTCGAGCTGAATACATCCCCACAAAAGATATTTCTGTGAATATAAAACTGTGTTTCCTGTCACTCTCATCAAGAGAACACTGGATGGTTATTTAATAACCCCAGAGCCTCGTTGCTATTTGCATAAAAACTTCTGTATGTGGTTTGTACCTGCTCCTCACATCAACCCTGAGCATCTTCACTTGGAGAAACACCCTCGTGTTCCTCCAGTTACACAGAACAACTCTGAGCCCAGTCCACCCCCTGCATCATTTCCCTGCACTCAGCAGTTCTGGAGCACAGAGGAGTAGCCTGCACCAGGCTCCCCTTGCACACACCACACCAATTCCCTCCTCATCCACTGCTAATCCTGCCCTAGGAAATGCCCTTCTGCTCAGAGCCTGCTGATCCCAAACCTTTATGGACCTGAAGATTCAGCCTCTCTCAAGGAGGGTGAATGAAAAACCCAGGCAAGGCAATGACCAAACTGCATCTTCTTGCAAGTGCCAACACCCCAGAGACCTCCAGCCAGCACAGGGGCACCAACCTGAGGGGAGGGAAGCTGGCACAGGGTGGGATGGCTGAACACAGCCTAGGGAAAGAGGAAATTTCTTCCACGAGCCCTCTGAGCTGCCCGATTCCTGGCAGGCTTCCCCTTCCCAAACATTTCACAATTGAATTAAGGACACTTTATTCACTCCAAAAGCAATTAAAAAAAAAAAGAACAAAACAAACCAAAACAAAAAAACCCACATTTAAAATATAGTTCTAGCAACAATAAGCAATTAGTCTTTGATAATTGTGTGTGTCTTCCTATTTAATCACTCTTTTGCAGTGGCCAGTGTGCTGATGACAGATCTCCACCGGTCCCATTAGCATCCCTGCCAAACTGTTTGCAGCTTGTGTCTGTTCTTAACCCTGTGGTGACAAGGGGCTGAGGATGCTGCAGCAGCCCCACAGGACTCTCATAAGCAGGAGGCTTTCTCAGCCTGCTCTCTTTGCACAGAGTCAGCTTTCTACCTCCACAGCACTGCTGCTTATGCCCAGTTTCCAGCCACCCTTGGCAGGCAACATTCCAGTTCAGTGGGATTGGATCCGGGGCTGCAGCACAACAACCTCCTTCCACCAACTCTAAAACCCCGGGGGGGAGGCGAGTGGAAGGAGAAGGCTGAACAGGAGCAGTGCTCTGGGCTGTGCCTCCAGCTCCTCCTGGGGATCAGAGAGCAGCAAACCTCGCACGCCAACCACGGGCTCCTTGGAGCCACGAGCTGTTCAGTTTCACCTCTCTGCTGCTGGGGGTTGGTGGTTTTCTTTTGCTTTTTACAACAGACATTCCTCCTTCCCCTGGGAACCTGCTGGCACAGGGTGGCACCTGCCTGTCTCGTCCCTCTTCTGGCAGCCAAGAGAACCCATTGTTTGGCCATTGGCCCAATGCTCTAAGTGAAAATCATCTCGGGGTTTGTCACTTCAGGTTTGCAGACTTCCTTTCCTTCCCAGCATTATTGAAAATTCTTATTTCTAGAGCTTGTCTGTGGCAGGACTATTTTCAGAGCACACTCAGAAAACAAAACAAAAGCCCTGTACTGCATTTAAACAAAACTAATCCACGCTGGAATATAACATATAACTGTTTGGGGTTTCTTTTTATCCTGACAGCTTTGGGCAAAACCACTGCAGGTCAAGAATAACACAGCTTCACCCAGAGCTCACTCAAAGAAAATCACTTAGACTTCACTGGCTGCATAATGAGACTTAACATTTTCTCCTCCTTTCTGCCATTCTGCAGTGATGGATGAGAGACAAACCTCTCCCTCTCCAGATCACAACGTCTGATGGAAACTTTGTGAGAGTTTCTGGCTTGGGGCTGAAGAGTTAAAGATAAAAGAGGAGTCTGTAGCCCTTACGTGCTGGTTTGGGAGTCTGTCTGTGTCACAGCAGTACCTCCATGCCCAATTATACAGAGGCACAGGGGCAGAATGGTTTAAAAAGCAAAAAGAGAACCCCGTGATAGGGATTATTTAAAGAAAAATGATGGGTACATGACTCATTTTCCATGCCTGTGTTGAGAAAAGAAGGAGGCAATGGTGCACGAGCTCTCAGGCTGCCAGGATTTGTGTGTTCTTGTCGAGCAGCTACAGCCTGGCACAAGATAATGTACTAACAGGCAGGTAGATGATTTACCACGTTTCAGTCACTGTGTAAACAGGAGCACTAGGACACCGAGCTGTCCTGGCCTCCTTTAGCCTGACCGTGATTGAAAGGCAATGAGCTGAGCTAAATGAGACTATTAACCCACTGCAGCTCCACACCAGTGGCTGTGCAGGGATGCTGGGTGCTTACTGGAACACAGGTGGCTGCTGTCCACAGAGCAGTGTTGCTCAAAAGCAGAGGTGCACAGTAAAATGGTGGCAGGGGTTAGGGCAGCCCCCAGACCAGTAACAGATGCTCTCTTTCAATCCCCTCCCTTCCCAAAAAGGAGTAAGGGAGAAAGACTCAGAAATGAGAAAAAGGAAACAAAAACAGTTTTACTGAAAATAATAATAATGGATTAGATACAAATATGTACAAAACCAGCACCAAACACAACCCCACTGATGGTAATTCTGTCACCATCACTGGTGCTGTGGAGCAGGCACTGGGAGAGTCCCAGACTGGGCCTCACAGCAGCCAGGAGCTGTGTTCAGGAGCCGGATTCTGGCACTGGGGTCAGGAACACAGTGATTGGGATGGAAGGAAGGATGGACAGAGTCCTCCTTGGTGCTCTGAGGGGGAGAAACCCTCAAAAGAGGAAGAACCAACAACAACACCCCAAGCCATGAGCCTAGTTGGGCCTAGCTGGGCCTAGCCAGGCCTCGCTAGGCCTCGCCAGGCCTAGCCAAGCCTTGCCAGGCCTCGCCAGGCCTCGCCAAGCCTTGCCAGGCCTCGCCAGGCCTAGCCAAGCCTTGCCAGGCCTCGCCAGGCCTAGCCAAGCCTTGCCAGGCCTCGCCAGGCCTAGCCAAGCCTCGCCAGGCCTAGCCCACAACCTTCTATACTGGCTATGACATGTATGGGCTGGAACACCTTGCTGGTCAGTTTGGGGTCACCTGTCCTGTCCTCTCCCCCTTGCAGGTGCTGCCTTTCCCTTTCTGCACCCCCAGTGTGACACACAAGCTCTAGCAGTGGCCTTGCTCTGCATTCCAATCCCTGGTAGCAACTCCGAACAGAAGGTGTTATCACTGCTAGAAGCAGCCACTGTAAAACACACTGCCAGCTTCAGAAAATTTTAGCTACTTAGGAGTAAAAGCACTGAATTTGCTCAGTTCTCACTCAAAGCAGGACAAACGGGCATCTGCTTAATGAGGCTTCTGTGCATTTCAGTTGTGTTTCTTTCACATTAAGACAGTCATCTGGGCAGATGTGAGTTGGAAATCAGCAAGCCCTGCTGTGCTGCTGCCACCTCTTTATTGTGATGCCATCCCTCCTCTGCATCAGCACCTGCCTCAAAACCCAACCTGAAGCCACAAAAGCCCTGCATTATTCCCTACAGGCAGATGGAAGCTTTCAGTCATCCTCTGTGACACAAAGCTGTATTTTTCCTTGTTTGGTAGGACATGAACACACAGGTAACGTTCAGACTCAGTGAAAACAAGACATCTTTAAGCCTAGAGCAATCAACCCAAACAACTTTTTGCCTCTCTAGGAGATCTTTCTGTTAATAATTTACTGCTTGCTAAAACTGAAGATGCTCAAAACCTAGCTCCTGAATTTTTCATTAAGTCCTTTGCTTTCCACACCTGTCTTAATTTCAGAAATAAAATCAGACTGTTTCCTGACAATCCTGGTTTTCTCTTTGACTTGATCTCCTCTCATGACTCACACCTCCTGTCTGTGATTAAATCCTGACACCACTTTCTACAGAGCTTCTCCAAATGTGACCTTTTCGCTCTGCCTACAGTGCCAAAGCCTCCTCCAAGACCTAATTGGATTATAAACCTGAACAATTAAAATCTCTTCATCTCTGCTTTTGACACCTCCAAACGAGTTCCTTTCTATTCTGCTGAAGACTTTGCTTTAACAATTGTCCTGTAGATCTATAACCTGGTTTTGTACCCCTGGCTTCTTGCATAGACATCACTCCCAGCTTGCTGAGGTCACAGAAACATGATTCTGTTCTCCTACTACTTGTGATACTATTTTCCCTGTTCCTCTTCCCTTCTAATCCTTTATCCCCCCATGTATCATATATAATATATGTAAGTATATAGCTTAAACATAGACAATACATGTGTGTATAATACTGGACTGTAAGATCTTAGGGTCAACAATACTCATGGTCTTAAGAGCAGAACAATTTCTCTGGTTAGAACCACACAGATCTATTTTCCAATAAATTAAAAATATCTATACTGTGCATCTCAAATATCAAGGCTATCTGGTGAGGCAAGGAGGTGAACACTGCACCAGTTTTCCACTGAGATCTTTTAGGAAGGAGTTAGCCTGTCCTGTGAAGAGCCAGGCAGGAGTTTTCACTGAGCAGAAATGAATGCATAAGCTTGGAATTGAGAGGGGAATGCAACTTCCAGAAGCTAGAGGAAAAACATTGTGATTGTAAGCTCTCCAAATCCCTGTGCTGGCTCATGGAGGTATCAACTCCTTACAGGACTAAGTCTTACACTAAACTGAAGGTAAAACCTGAGAATTTACAGGACATGCAGGAAGGGAGAGAAGATAAAAGGAAATCCAACCATAAGGAAAATTAAATTGAAATATAAATAATGCTATTTAAAGGAGAATTCTTTGATAAAGGAGTTGAAGGGCTTAGAAACCTTTTTTTTTCCCCCCCCATCATTGCATATTGAAAGAATGGAGACCTCAGATATCAGCACAGGGAAGTGCAGAAAGGATGAAAACTTTGTGTTTAAGACTACAAATTAAATATTGAGGGGGAGGAGAGAAGAAAAGAAATACTGAATTCAGCAGGAGAGAGTGGAGAATTCATTCCTCTCCTTACCCTTAAATCCTATCTATACCCAACACTGCAAGCCTTGCCTTGGGCTTCACCCCTCAAGGGCTGCAAAGCATCCCAACCCCTCTCTGTTTCATTTTCCATTCTGGTGGTAAATCCCTTCCCTGCCCCAGTCTGCCCCAACCCTGCATCCCTGCTGCAGCTTCCTCACACACAGGAAGACTTTGTCTTCCTTAGGCACCACTCTGAAGCCACACAGTGTTCTGTGGATTCACACTGGAGTGATACTGACTGCACCTCCCACAAAACAGGAACAAAAACTCCTCATCCAAAAAAAGCCCCATCACCTCTGGACCTGCAGGGATGAGCTTCATAAACATCCCTGGATTTCTATTACCCAGGAATTTGGTAAAAGGCATTTCGTGGAGTTTTTATTTGGTAGTGCAGGAAAATAGATGAAAAAAAAATAATAATAAAAGGTAAGAAAAAAATAAAGATAAAAGGACAAAACCAGCTTTGGCTGTTCTGAACTGATCCAAGAAATGAAGCTGCCCTCTTTCATGTGAAAAGGCAACTTTCCTTGCAGTCTTAATACAAAGACTGAGGGTCATCCTGGTTGCCACCTCAGTCCCAGAAGTCTCCTAACTGTGGGTATGCCCCTTAGTGCTCACTTACCACCCTCACATCCAGATGCAAAGAAAACAGGAGAGGAGAGATTATTCTTTTGTCCTACCCTGTCAAGAATAAAAGCTTCCAGTGCAAGGCAGTTTTTTTTTCCCTGACAATTTCAGGTTTCTAGCAACAGTTTGGGCTATGCTCTCCCAGAAAGAGTTTTTAACTAAGAGAGTGAAGAGAAGCTGATGAGTTATTAAAAAAACAAAAGCAAAAGCTGGTGAGTTATAGTGGAAATTGTTCCCAGGAGCATCTGCAATTTCAGCGAGTGCAGGGCACTGAGAGTTAACCACTCTATTAAGAGCCTTGTCTTTCCCAGCATTAATTGGGGGAAAAACTCTCTCTTTTAAGCCTCTGCAATCCAAACAAAAGAAGAACTGCAGAGAGCTAAGCACACAAACCACGTCGGGCAGCAGAGTCCCAGCCAAACCGATCCCTATTCACACTGCACTGCATCAAGTGACCCAGCATGAACGGTGGCTGCCCTCTCCTGGAAACCTCTTCCTCAAACAGATGAGGTTCTCTCACCCGTTTCCACTAATGGCAGCAAGATGCTCAGTGGCAAGACCAGGGGAGGGCATGGTAACTAGATAAACTGCTCCAGGCAAGCAGGGACAAGTGACAACACAATGGGGCTGTACCAGAAAGGACCCTTGGAAAGCTGGGTACACACTGAGCTCACTCAGCTCGTACCACTGGGGTGGGTCCTGGCTCCAAGGTTCAGGATGATGGCCAGAGTGAGGATGGGAGAACACAAAAACCAACTTACAGTCATGTTCCACAAGATCTTCACATCCAGACACCCGACCAGGAGCTTCACTGAGCAAACACCTGGCTCCAACAGCAGTGGCCTCAGCGCTGGCACCAGGCTCAGCAGGTCACAGACCACACCACTGCTATGTGTTGGTGCACATCCAGAGAGCTCTGTCTTCACTCTTCCAATCCAGGTGGTGTGCCCAGATGATCTGAGAACAAAGGAGGATGGGGCAAGGAGGAGGCAGAAGAAGTAGAGGACATCCAGCCTGGCATTGGTAATCCACAGAAGGTGTGCTTCCAAAGAGAGGAAAAGATGGGTATGACCTTAGGAGATGTTAGTAGGAGTCAACAGCATGTTCTGAGCCATAGGGTGAGGTGTTATTGCTGGGGTACACTGTCAGCTCAGGGGGCTTCAGCCTCCTGCCCACAGCCAGACACTCCATTAATGCTGCACCATTCACAGGCCTTTTCTCTCAAGACATTTCTTGCTTAAGAATCTCCTCAAACCCTTTAATAAGACATGACAGGCAGCATAAGATGGTGATTTGGGAAGATCCCTGGCCAAATCCAAGTTATTAGCTCCTCCATGAAGGTCTCACTGAGTCATCTCTGGTGATAAGGGAACAGTCACATGCTCATGTTGTGGAAACATGATGAGATTCCATGAGATCTAAACCCATCAGCAGAGTGTCCCTGATCAAAACAAATGGAACAGAAATCAGGGCTGAAAAATTCTCACCTTCAGAGGGTTGACTTTGAAAAGGTTCTAAAAACATCATCAGCCTTCAACATCTCTCACAGTAGGAGACTCACTCCCCAGCTCAAAAAGAGCTGAGCCAAGCCCTTTGCTACCATAAATGCAATAAGCTAACACTGCTCCTAGATTTCTTCCAGACACAAGCCACCAACCCACAAAACAGAACATGAAAAATGGGAAAAGAATGGAGAATTGGCTTTGACAAGAAAGATAAATTCCAGTTGTCTTTAACGACCCAGATCATCCAAAACACAACTGTAGCATCCAGCCTCTTGTTTTCCTAATGTTATTTGGAGCCAGGCTCCCTTTTTCCACCCCAGAGCATGGCAGCCTCAAGTCAAAATGCCCAGTAAGAGGAAAACTCCACTGCTTCTGACATTCCCCTTTGGGATCTCATCTAAATGAGCATCACTACCTCCTCTCTAATAAGCAGGATAAAAAACCCCAACCCTAAAAAGAAGTGTTAATTACTTGAAAATCAGCAAACTTGACCTACTCTTAGTGAATTGAAGTATTTGTCTGAGAAAAGGAAGCAGTTTCTGCCACACTGGGCCAACACTTGTTATTAAGAACCATCTGAAACCCAACTGCTTGAAGGGGGCACCAGCCAGAAAGGAATATTCTCTCCTACCAAAGAGCAACAGGAGATCTGTTGGCATTTTCAAGTTTATTTTTGACCATCTCAGCAGAATGGACTGCTGTCTTGAACGTCCCAAAGCACCTCATTAAATGAACGAGTTAATCAAGTATATTCTGCTAATGAGCAAACACGATTAAAGAAGTTCAGAGAAGTGAGAATGAGGGGAAAGGAAGGAAACAGAGCAGCCAACCTCTTTCCAACCTGTGGTTCACAAACTGTGAGCTGTAGCTTGGTTAACAAATCACAACCTGCAGCTCTGTCTTCTGTGAGTAATTAACCTGGACAAAAATCCATGGGGATATTTTCTAGCAGGGAGCTCTGAGGACAGCACCCATCCTGATGGTCTGCAAAGGCTACTGCTTTAGCTGGAATATTTCTACTCAACACTGAGCCCTGGAAAACCCTCCTGCACATCTCTGGCTCTGCCAGCTGAGCAGTGTCTCCTGGGCAGTGCCATGATTGCCTTTTCTGCTGAGATTTCCAAGGGAGAATAATGCAGCTGTTAATGAATAAAAGATCTCAAGTTCATCTGCAGGTTGCTTGTACTAATGAGCAGAGCTGGTGTTCTCATCACTGCTTTTCAACTTCCAGCCCTGCCCTGCAGAAAGAGCCCAGTAACAATGACACAGTGATGATATGGAATGAGCCCTAATATTTCTGAAATGGTTTGTATTTTAAAAGATCACAACTTAAGGGGAGGCAAAAATTCCTTTCTTCTCCACAGATTGGAGATTTGTTTACTTGTCTGGTTGCTCTCTTATGTCTCTCTCCTTTATCTTCACTGCCTCACAGTCAGCAGGCTGGTAAATTGGCAGCACTCAAATGCCTCAGAGCTGGTTCTGTGTATCTAACAAACCCAAAAGCAGTCATCACTACACATCACACACTTGATGTGCTCAGAGAAAGTACCCAAAAGAGCTTCACCAAAGTGGGTTTATTTCTTGGGCCATTGCTCTGCTGCTGCTGCACTTCCTTGGGATCCAGCTGCCTGTTCTCCTTTCATTTTTATCCTGTGAAGTCACAGTTGGTATTTGGATGGTCCTTGGGGCTGTGCTCCCAGCTCCAGCCATGGCACACTCTGCTCTGCCACCTCTCTCCTCTCCATCCTTCTCCTGAAGCCCCAGTTGCACATGTGTTGGTCTCTCCACACGAGACCACTAGGTAGCAATGTGACCTTGCTTCCCACAGCACTTCCAGCACTCCACTTTTGGGTTGCTACCAGAAGGTGTGACCAGAAGTGATCACTGTTTCTTTTCCTGGCCATTGCCTACACTTCCATAGCAGAGATTTCCCAGAGCTTCTCTCCCCAGGCTTGCAGACCAAGTGTCCCATCACATCCAGGTCCTACTGCATTACCCTCTCACCCTCAAAATAAAAGCTTCCCACTGAGAATCCATCTCAGCACTTCAGAAAGGCACATTCCACAAATTAAAACTATCAAAATTCACTTTTATCACCTTATTAATGCCATTGCAGGCTTGAAGGAAGAGATATCTTAGCTTGTATTCTGCTTTTTTCCATCAATTCTTTCCAGTGCCACTGAAGGAGCTGGATGGATCAGTGGAGGAGAAACAGTCAAAATGGAGATAGAAAACAGAAGTCATGTCCTGCTGTAAATTATGATTGCTCCATGTATACTAATTCTTCTCATTTATCCCAGCTATCTGCAACTAATTCTAATATTTCCACCATATTTACTGCCAAGTCTCAATGTCCCCATCTTTATTTATCCCATTCCTCTTAGTTATAACCTATATTCTAGCCTCAGAATAAATCCACTCCCACATGGTCTTGGTATCCTAATGCTTCCAGCCTCCACTACCCTCTGGCATAGGGAGACATTAGAAAAATACACTAGAATAAATTAAAATTGTCAGAAAAACCAATGAATGTCAGATCATTTACAACCAAATACAATTAGAGCAGTTAAAAATGGGTAAGGCCTATCAGATTATTGAATGAGTCCATGAATGATGCCTTAAATTATTCTGGTATTAACTGTGATCTGAGCCACAAGGTTGAGAAGAATCCAACCTTTTCTTCAACATATCTTCTTCAATTTAGAATTTCTTGGCCTTTACACAGTATGTCTCAAAATGCTGATACAGCAGCACCTGGAGGTGTGTTCATTTATTTCCCAAAAAATCAAGTTAATTTCTGTTTTTTTTAAGCAAAAGAGGTGCTTAGTCTTACAGCAAATGATCTCCAACGTGAAGATCTTGGACAGGGCTTCAACATAAATAATAATAATAATATCATAAAGCTGCCTTCTTCAAACTGGGTGCAAAGGGAGATACTGCTTTGCCTGCCTGTAATCAGGTAAAACTCCTGCATCCAGCCTCATCTGAGCTGAGCACATGGGAGTGCAGGACTGGCAGAATATTTGATTGTGTTTGTTTACCCACAGTGTTGATGCCAAGCAGCTTTGCCTGGCAAAAAATACAATTAAAAAAAAAAAAGCAAATTGGTTTTTAATAATCCCACAGCTCTGATAGGGTCTGTGCTACAAGAAATATCATTTCAGACTATCAGAAGACAGATGGTCTAAATACAACAGCAATATCTCAAATCTCTAAGCCTTGGGTAAGTTCTTTTAAAGGCAACTTTACTGTTCCACCCTTTAGTTGGCCCTAAACTTTTAAAGCAATAAACCACAGTCTACCAAATATCTAACAGGCTTCAGTCTGGATTGACCTGAAACATTTCTCTGAAGGGCTGCTGTGAAAAATCAGACATCTCAGCCTCAGCTGAACTCTTGCTTCTCTGAATGATCTCAATTCACAAATTCCACCTTCACTAGACCCAGAAAGCATTTTCTTGTAACACAACTCTTGGTTGGTGGGTCAATTAAAAATAGATTCCAGAGCATCTGAGGTTCCTTAGCAGCTTAAAAGCAGGAAAAAGCAGAGTCCTTGCTCCACTCCAGTGTTGTGCTAAATTCCCTTGCTGATTTGATTGCCAGCCTCTTCAAGCCTGCTGTGTGTGAGGCTTTGCAGCAAGGCTGCTCTCCTCCTGCTCACAGGGCACACAGGAGGAGAGACTGACTTCAACTCTCCTCAGTTCCCTTATTCCTGGACAACTCCAGGCTTTCAGTGCTGAGTGGGACCTTATCCTCCCTTCTCCACATCAAAACCCATTTCAGATCCAATCCTGAGCACTCAGCTGTGTGATGGAAGTGGCTTGTCCTGGAAGATGAGAGGCCAGCCCAGCTCTGAAACACAGTGTTTGGCTTTGTGCTCCTTCAACACTCAGCTTGAGATGTCACTGCTTTGGTTTCTGGAAGACACCAAGAACAGCAAGCACTTGAGTGACAATATTCTTTTGAACTGGTGTCTGTGGCAGCACCCAGGACAAGTTGTTAGTTGGACTGCAGTAGAAGAGATCTGAAAAAGCCTTTTATTCATGATGATGAAAGCCTACAGTGTCCACAATCTCTTACATTAAAAAAATTCCTTTTTTTTTTTTTTTTTTAAGAGATGCCTGTCAGAGTAGCTGGAAGCAAATGCCCCAAAGAGGAATTCAGATCCCCTCTCATCTAGGGAAAATCAAAGGGATCTCTCCAGATTTTCTGAGTTTGAAAGCAGGGCCAATCACTTTTGCAACCAACCCTTAAGAGAGCTGTGCTCTTTTTTTTTTTTTTTTGCTTAATTTTGCTCTCAATTCCAACTCTCCTGATTCCTGAGTCACAGGCTGTGTGTAAGGACCTGCACTCCCTGTGGCCACACACTGCAGGGAAACTTCCCACGGGGTTTATTTTGTCACTAGAGTTCTGTGCTTCTCACCTTCCCATCAAGGTGAGAACTCACAAGTCTCAAACAATGTGGGGAGGACCTGATTGGCCAAACCAGATGGGAATGGCCAGGAGACCACAAAGCACTGGGAAGAATCCACCCAGGAGTCTGGTTTATGACCATATAGTTGAGAACCTTGCAAATATTTCTCTTCCTTTCTGCTGCACAGCCAGGTTGAAGCAGCTTTTCTATTGTTTCTTACATTATTTATGTGAATTCCACCTGGAGAAAGGGGAAAAAAAAAGTGCACAGAGCACTGGCAGGCTGAAATTTTGGGTGCACAGGATGAATCCACTGAGCCCTGGAAATGACAGGAATATTTCCATCACAGAAAGAGGGATTTTGCTCCTGTGCCCTTCAGCAGCATTTTGCACCACGTATTATTAGCAAGAAACTAAATTATCTTCTTTTCCTGACTAACCCATGGCTTCTTCTCCAGCATGTTACCTGCCAATACCTCAAACCAAGCTGCTGGGGGTCTGACCATGCAGGGGAGGGTTCAAAGCAACACTGGGCTGCAAAAAAGTTCCCTTTCTCCCCAAAATGCCTGGGCACAGCACTGCTGTGGGTTGGACGTGTGAGCAAGAAGGTGGAAGGGAGATGCTCAAGCAGTTCAAATGAGTTTTCAATCCCTAACTAAGGTTTATCCATCTGCCCCCCCCCCCAAAACCAAGCTAAATCTTCAACATTTCTAGCTGATCCTCACCTGGACAGAGGTATTTTAGCTCCAGATTTCTGTGCTGAGCTACAACCCAGCAGGTTTCCACACTAAAAAATCAAGCCAAACAAAACCAAACACGACTTCAGTTCCCCAATTAAGCTGGGCTTTTTTTTTTTTTTCCCCTCTTTTTCTTTAAATACCACCATTTCCCAGCCCCTGAGGTGCTGCAAGAGCTGCAGGGAGAACCTCAGGCTGCCTGAGCAGGGGCTGTATGACTCAATTACTGAGATCTGAGGGCAACTGGTGTCCTTGGACAGCATCTCAGGGGCTTGGCTGGGAAGGCTGCCTGAGCTCATCAGGAAACACTCAGCATCTTTCTGGAGATGAACTGAAGAGAAAAAAAAAAAGAATTATGACACCAGCAAGTCTTCTTTCAGCTGGGAAAGCAGCAGCAAATGACAGGCAACAGAAGTGGGGTGGGAGTTAATAAAACAGCCTTTGGCCAGAGAGGAGAGAAATGCTGATTTTTGGGAGAAGGTACAATTTTCTTGTCTGGGAAATGAGGAGTAAGGAGCACGTTGCAAGCTGAGGATGCAGAGAAGGGTTTGTTTAGTCATAAATGAGCCACAGACTGCCCATAATATGCACAGCTTGTGCCTAGCATGATTAGGAGAGCCTCCCAGGGGTGCTGCAGGATGCCCATGGCTGCCCTCCCATCACACACATGCCCCCCAGGGTCACCAGGGGGGTGTTACCCATCCCATGCACATTCCTGTTGGGCATTAAACTTTCCACACACAAAACCAGGGCAGACAGCCACAGAATGATGGTGATCAGGAGGGAGATCACTAATCCCAGGCTTTTCAGACCTCATTCTTAACATCAGCTTGAAAAAAAAAAATCACACCCAAAGCTTCACCACCTTCCAGAGATGTGGATGCAGAAGAACACCTGTGTGTGCCAGAAGTGTTTGGGGAGCCAGGGTTGTTAGGTGGATGTTATTTTACCACCTGAGAGCACCTCCAGAGCATTCATTTGCTGCAGAGCTCTAATTTCCCCTCTCTTTTGATTATCTTGACATTTTCTAATGCTGAGTGATCCATTTGAAGATGCTATGGCAGGCTGGATGGGGCTGCACATCCACCCCTCAAGTGAAGCTGCTTTTTTTTTTCATTAGATGTTCAATTGCTTTTCTCCACAAGGAGAACTGTATTTTGGTTAATTTTTGCTTTTTTTTGAGCATTGCCATGGAGCTCTTCTGCTAGTGCAGTGGTCTGAGTGACAGCAGAGAATATTCTTTTCAATATTCCTGGATAAATATTGACCAAAAGATGCCACTTCTGTCTTTCACCATTAAGATGAATTAGTTTGGGCACAATTACAGCAGGTTTGGATTTGGGTGTTGTTTTTTTTTTAAGTACAGTGTCTAGAATGACTCAGAATTTCCTAAGTTGAGCTTAGAATTTGCAGAGATTTTTCTCCTGTGCAGCTCTGGCATTCTGAAGGCTCTGAAATGGACTGAGGTGCAGCCTGGCAAGCATGAGACTCTTCTTGCTCAACCTGAATTCCTGGAAATAAATTGATAAAATTGATAAATTT
>JAABPQ010004994.1:64085-83541 GCA_033439865.1 Alcedo quadribrachys
TTTTTTACAGGTAACTATTGAAATAATTTCTTTAGTTTCAGAATTATTTCATTCCTTAACACATAAAGGATAAAAAAAAACAAAACCCCAAACCATTACTGCATGTCCTGGCAAAGAATGTGGGATTTCAGCCCTCTGTCCTGGATCCACAACTCACACAGTTTTGTATTGGACTCCTCTGTTCTGACAGATGCAATCTACAGATAAAAATATATTCCAGGGTAGAAGGATTTGGAGCTTTTCTAATCCTAAATGAGTTTTGGCTTTGAATCCCCTGACATCAAAGGGAGGAATGTGACCACTCTCAGCCCTGGTGGTGTAACTGAATTTGGATTTTGAGCTCAGTTGAACTTTCAGGGTGGATTTTTGTGCACTGAAGGCTTCTCCTCTCTGTTGCAATGGCAGATAAACAAGATGCAGGTGGATAACCAGCACTTAACCCACAGGTGATGAGCAGATGGACAGGGACACAAGGAGCTTGAAGCTGGATCCCCTTTGCAGTGACCAGCTCACATCTCTCTGCACTGCAACCCAAAGACAGAGAAATAAAGGAAGAAAAAGGACTATTTCTCATTTTTTTTTGGTAGGTGCTACAGTGCCCTAGTGACAAAACCACATCCCTTGAACTAATCTCAAATCTCATGATGCTGAAGCCACTGGAACTACACAGGTTATATAGAATAGCAGAAAAAAAAAAACAAACCCCAAACCTCCTCATTTTCCATTGTCAGAGGAAGGTGGTTTAGAAATCTGTAGTGATTTCTATTCTTGGGGATTTTAAAAGGTTTACACAGTGAAAAGAGGACTGCAGGTAATAGAACTATCCCCTTATACATATGAGCAGCCAGCAATGTAAAGCATTAAAATGTGCACTGGGCAGCAACTCCAGTTTATTTGGATTCTTAATATTACAGCCAAGATGCTTCAGCTGCCTTTTTTTCCATCAAGGTGAAAAGAAGGATCAGAAAGGGTCTGTAAATCTGTAGGTGCTAAACCTACCCATCCTAAAATCTGTTTGAATACAATGGAGGAGATATTGGACTTCAGCACTTAGCAACCTACCTATATTGAGTATTATTTATGGGAAAAAAAAAATATGAATTTTATGCATTTCTTTTCAGAAGAGCTTTTCCAACTGTTGCTTTAAGAGTAACACCAGCTATTCTCTGCCTGTGAGCCTGGGAAATCTTTTTCCTTGCCCAGCTTGTGCTAAAATCCAGACATTTACCATCCAGCATCTGCCTGATCACTCTCTTTTGGCTTTCACTCCTCCACCCTGCAAGGACATCACACCACTCCATCCCAACTGCACCAGCATCCCAGGGTTTGCTCTGTTCCCTGGAAAACTCCCAATCCTTTTGGAAAGCAGATTGCAGTGTACCACTAATTGCAGTTAAAAAGAGTAGATGGCTCAAGGAGCTGTTATTTATTCATCTGACATTCTCAAGCATACACTTGGAATACCTACAGAGTTTCAACAAAGCTTCCCTGAAGTCTAAACCTGCACTTAAGGGTTTTTTTATCCCTGTAATTTGCAGGTCAGCCTCGTGGTTGCTTTTTATTGCCAATAATTAAGCCAGATGACTTCACTCATGAAAATGTACATTGCTCTGGGAAAAGTTGTGCTGCAAACCATTGCCACTTCTTGCCTCTTCATGGCAACCCCAAGCCCCTTCCCAGACATCAGGGATCTGCTTCCTCACTTTGGAACTCCAGAGAAGAGGAGTGGTGCCTGCAAAGGTTTTTTTTGCTCAGACTGCTGTCTGCTGTCACTGCCTTTCCCTCCTTTAAAAAGTCTCTTTTCTCACCCATTTCAGGTGTGCAGGAAATCTCCTTGTCACTACCTCTCAAATTGGAAAAAAAAAAAAAAATTAAAAATTAAAATAAATATTCCAGCAATTAAAAAAAGATGTTGATGGTGCCAGGAAGAAGAAAGAGGCAGAAGGACAGAGATGAAAATGCACTCAACTCACTCTCTCTTTCATTCCAAAGAGGAACAATCACACTTTTATTTTCTTGTTTCACTCCCACAACGTTGTGCTGCAGGGCATGTGGGAATTCTTGTCCTTTTTAGCATGTCCTTCACACAGAGATGTGAGGGTACAAAACCACCACCCATCTTCCCAACACCTGCATGGTCCTAGTCTCCAGCACCCTCCTTTTGCTGGGGCATCTGGTGTCTTAATATTTCAGATAATTAATGGTTCTTTTCCACGCTTCATAATAAACACAATGTCCATCAGCTGATGTCTGAAATACCAGCCATTGCATCCACTGGCTTGGGAAAAAAAAAAAGAGAATTTTGGCTTCCTTGGAAGAGCTTAGCTGCCCATTTGACACTCCCAGTCAGGGATGCTGGCCCAGTGGGCAAGGACAAGAAGACTCCAGTGATGGTCTTTTGAGCTCTGACTCAATCTGCTACAAAATGGGTTCTATTTACAGCCACTTTTCACCAAAATCCCCCCCAACATCAGGCCAACTGAATTCCATCTCAACAGTTTCATTCTTGGGCAGAGCCAGCAGGTCCTCCCCTGACAGATAACACCAGGACTTGCTCATATCTAGAAGACTGGGAGCATTAGTCAGCCCAAACCCACTGAGCCATTAGAAAAGCCACCCACTGACTTCCAACTTTGTGTTTTCTTTGGGTTTTTTTTTTTCCAATCAAGAGGCTAAGATCATCTTTGGCAGATAGATCCAAGAGAATTGTGTAATGCAGGCTTTTTTTTTCTGTGTTTTTCTTACCTTTTCCTATACCTCTCAGCTGAAGCATCCTCATTTTCTCTAGTCTTTGTCTCCCACTCGTTATTGGTTTTTATTCAGCCATGAAATTCATTAGGCTTTATTGTACAATATCCCAGATAAAGCAGGGAGGAGGAGAAGGAGAGAACAAGGAAGAGTGAGCACAACAGACCCACCTGGGACAACTGAAATCCATCTGCAATTATTATTAATAGCACTGTTTGATAGCGTGGCAACGAGTTAAAACCAAAACACAGCTGCAAAAACCAACTAAACAATACAACAGCACCTTGATAACAAGCAGGCAACTAAAAAGATAAATAGTGGGCACCTGACCCCTGATAAAAGTTTGCTGGAATCACCACATCAGCTGAACACAACTCTGCTTGCCACCACATGGCCTTTTTTTTGCTACAGGCTGCCTTGGGCACTGCAATTCTCTTAAGGTGAATAACTTAAGGTTATTGTCCCTGAATAACTTGAATTTTCCCTTTCTGCATGACTTGAAAACCCTAAAATTCACAGGGGTGCTGAAGAAACCACCATCACTTTCTATTTTCTCCTTTTATTTTTTTTTCCCCTTCCATTTCACCTTAAATTAAACCAGATTTTCCTGTTGCTCCATAGTTAAATCAGGAACTCAGAGCCAAGCAACATGCACACTTGGATCCTTTTGGATCCCCAGCTGTTTCAACCACCTTCTTTAGCACCAGAACTTGCTTCCATGCCTAAATTCAGGGCTGGATTCAGAAGAATCTGCTCCCAGTAGCTAATTTCAGTCCCACAGCCAGCAGGGTCTGGCAGCAGTGGGGTTGTAGGTGGCCTGAATCACTGAGCACTGTCTGCCATTCAGATGCTAAAGACAGGCTGATGGAGAAAACCAGTCTGAATCTGGCCCTGCTTCTCTGCCACTTTCTCCTCTTCTGGTTGGTGTTTTGCCCAGCTCTGAAGCTCTCACCATCTCCTCAAAGATGCTGCAGGGAACACTCAGCACTTTGGTGGCTCTGTCCTGGAGCCTGCACTGCAACCAGTGCAGAATCTGAAGGACTGAACTTTATAAATGTCATTTTTTATTTATTTTTTTTTTTTTTGCAGGTGATTTAGAGAGAACAAAACAAGCAGATCAGCTTTAGACATCTGTTTTAAAGGCAACTCTGCAACTTGTCTGGAGACCAAAATAGATTATTAGCAGGAAATGGAATTTTCTTCATATTGAATCAGATCCTGCCCTCCTGAAAAAATCAATGGAATTTTGTCTCAGACTTGCATGGGAATGGCACTGAATGCATTTCTGCTTCCCAAGACCTGGCAGCATGTGCCAAAGCAGAGCTACAGCCACTGTCAGAGAGAAAGCTCTGTTTGGATAACCCCTACATTTCAACAGAAAAGCACTGACACTGGAGAAAGAGAGAGAAACATGGCATGAGGTCAAGATCAGAACTGAGTGGCACTGCTGGATGCACCAGTGGAAACCTTTCTGCTTGATCCACAAAGCATAAAAACTAAAGGAAAGCAAAGAAAATGCAAAATATTTAGGCCCACCAGTGTGTTTCCATGCAGAAATGTGCACGTGGAAAGAGTTGGTGCCTCTGGTATTTCCATTTTAGTGGCTTCAAACAGAAAAAAAATCAGAATATTTTAGCAGTGTCAATGAAGCCTCAATGCTTCTGGGAGACACATCCTTATTACACCCATTTTCCCAGACTACAGTGACATGAAGTTTGAGTCATTAAAGGCCAGAAAATGAGTCAGCAAAGAAAAAGAACCCAAAAGCCCCAATCATCCATTGTCTGTGATAACCACTGAATAACCTCTCTCCCTTCCACTGTTAGTCAGCCTGGGGAATAAAGTCACTTATCTGCATCCCAAAACTATTCCATACTTGATATTGGCCATTTTTTTCTGTGTTTGTTTTTCCACTAGGATTGCTTCCTGAAGTTTCCCAGCCTTGCACAGACTGATGCAACTGAATTTGGACAGACACAAAAGCCCTCTGAAATCTGCTGCAGTGTTTGTACTGGGATGGAGAAAAAATGACTTTGTGAAACAAGAGCCTGGAAATAGAAAATGAGATTTAAAAAATATTTAGCACATGAAAACTTCTCCTCTGGGCTCTGAAAGAGAATAGGGTTTGTCATATTCTTTCTCCTGATCACCTAAAGGGGTCCCTACAGAATTATTCTCTTTAATCTTATGTTTTCAGTGTTGAAACTGCCCAAAGTGATGCCCAAAGATCTCTGCCATGGTGGCCACAGAGCCCTGACTCAGTGGGATGTCTTTTGATTGGTACCAATATTTTGGAGGCACATTTCTAATGCCAAAGCCCTTACCAGAGAGCAGGGGCATGAGAACTGTTGAGAAACATGTAGGTGGTGCAAGTGTAGGTGGGTTTTCTGTCATTCATCTTGTTGCACATCCACAGTAAAGAGAAATATCAATGCATGGGGATACCACTGGAAGGTCTTGGTCTTGCTGCTGATTAATATCTGTGAATTATCAATGGTTTATTGGTCATGGAGAGAAATCAGTGACATTGAGGCTTCCAGAGAAGGAAAAATATGAGGGCAAGCAAATAAAAAGGAGGAATAAAGGAATAAAAAAGCCTAGGAGAAAGGAATAGTTTAGCAAATGCATGATGCACAAACTCCACAGGAAAAAAAAAAAAGGAAAAAAGAAAGAAAAAGAGTAAGAAAGAAAAAAAACTGCTTTATTTCCCTGAACTCTCAGCCACCTTCCTCCACATTACAGCCCCAACATGCATCTCTGTCAAAGCAGCCTATGTGGCTGCACTGTAAGCTCCTGAACCACAACTGAGAGACTCATAAATCATGCTGGAAAGAACATCTCCAAGACCACACTGTGGGTTCTTTTTTCTTTTGATTTCCTAGTGCTTTTCTCTTTTTTTTGGGGGTGCTCTGTGATGCTTCCTGAAGGGTGTTTGGCAAATCAAAAAAAGACAATTACTCCTCATCATCCTCGGTGTGACTTGTGCTAAGCAATTTAATTTAAGATTATTTTCTTCATGAAATGGGAGTGGATCAAACCCTGAGATTGGAAGTATCTGAACTTGCAAGATGTTCACTCCAAACCTTAAGGTCCCTTCCAACTCAAACCATTCTATGATCCTACAAGGATATTAAGAAGTCAAAACTAACTAGACTTTAGAAGAGCTTTCAAGCCAAGAAGCAAACTGGAACAAAAGATGGAAGAAAAAAAAAAAAGAAGATTAATGTGTAAGAAAGACCAAAATCTGTCAGCACTCATCAGGAGAGAGCACACGATGCAGACCTTGCAGCTTAACAAGAAAAAAAATGTAATGTTTCAGATTAAAATAATAGTTTCAATTTCAATTTACGTGGGCACAAAAATGGTAAAAAAACTGTTATGCCTTCACCTTGGTAAATTAGTGCACCTTGCCCACACAAATCTCTTCTAAGGAGAAAAAAGAGATCCAGAACAGAATCCTGTTGCAATGCAGAGTCCCTGAGCCAGGTGGAAAGCTCTGGGTTCTCAGCTCAGTGCTTAGACCACAGGATTAAACCCTGACCTCTCTTTTTTTCATTTTCTTCAACCAATTTTAAAGGTATCTGCTGCCTCAGGGTGCCACACTTCATATTGTCACTGAGATAAAGCTCTTGGGGGTGAGGGAACCAGCTCCAGTGCAGGGAAATCAGCCCTGGGGAAGGGAATGGTGGTGCCAGGGCCAGCAAGGAGCTCTTTACTTACAATAAACCAGAGAAAAAGCCTGTGAGTGGGAACCAGCTCCTGTGCAGGAAGGTTTTTAAACAGGATGGGACTGGAGACTCCACAAGGCTCAAGTGTTCAACGTGTATCTTGTGTTTATTATATCCTGAATGTCTGTTCCAGGTAGATTGTGTTTAAATCTGAGTTCCCACAGAGACATCAATTCCCTTTTCTCATCTATATTTTTAATGCAATTCCATTATTAAATCCAATTTTATTCCGAGGAGCTTTGCCTCTAAAATTAATCAAAAGGTTTTAGTTGTACTCCAGATGAAGCAAACACAGAATTCCAGAGAAACTGGCCTTCTAAAAATAGGCTCTGTGGAGCCTGCTCTGCTGCAAGTCGAGTGGGTAGGTCACATATCACATCTCTCCTGGCTGATCAGCATCACTCAGGTGTTGCTTGAAAGGCAGCCCAAGAGGGGAAAGCAAATAGATTGGTTCAGCACAGAGCTCAGAAACAGGCACTGATATGACAGGAGATAGCAGAAACTCCACCAAATAAGAGTGATATCTCTATATATTGGAAAATTGCAAGTTGCTTCTTTTTTCCCCCCCCCTCTGCCTGTTTATTTCACTCTGCAGCCAGCTGCTAAAAATAAAACTTGTTTAGTTGGGAATAGGTGGGAGTCAGATCTGCATCCAACACAAAAGGTGTTTGCAGATCCAGAGCAGCCCTGTGCCTGCTCCCCCTGACTGTCTGGGGGGGTTCCACAGAGCCACTGCTCACACTGGAGAGCAGTGCTGGGGGTTTGGTTGGAAGCAGGATGAAAAATGCCACCCCAAGCCTCTGCCAGTGCCTGTTTGGTGTGTGACAAGCAAGGTACCTTTAGTGAGAGCATCTCTCTCCCTGAGAAAAGGATGATTTGAGTCCAAAAAATCAGTATTTCAGCAGTTATTTGTATGGGCAGAAATGCTGACACACTCATGAGTTCACTCAGCTATCTATTAGCACTTTTTTTTTTTATCTATTACCTCAGCACAGTGCCCAGAAGGATGCTTCCAAGTTTTCAAAGATGCTGCTTTTGGGGACCTGTCCCTAAGGCTCCAGGGTCATGGCAGCTCCAGGCACCTGCTATCCAACCATGGAAGCTCTGGCATCCTTTTCCTTCAAGCATGCACTCCAAAGGGACAGACTCCTCTGCTTCAGATATGGAGAGGGGGAGAAAAAAAAAAGACAATCATCACCTTCACACTGAAGGTTTGCTCCACAAGTGTGCTTTTGTGAGGCTGAGAGGAAAAAGATCTATGGATGTGACTTTAATCTTGCATCAGGAGTATCTAACAGCCTCTGTCTGACTCCATTTTGGCTAGACAAGGCTGGCTTTCCTCAACATGAGACACTAGAGAAGTTAGATCACGTGCCTGGTTCAGTTCCAGCTTCCATCCAAAGTTGCTCTTGACACAAAACCAGAAAAAAAAAAAACCCAACAACTTGGCAGCATCATCCCCTGAGCTTGGGTTCAGTCCTGAGCCAAATTCCAAATGAAACACAAGGTCCCAAATCTGCATGGAGCAAACCAAAGAGAACTCTGGCACAAATGCCAGGGAAACAAGTGGCCAAGTTTTGCTGCTACCCACATGGGGCTCCTCTTCCAGCTGCCCACAGAGAGCTGCCTTATGCAGGATATTTGCCCTGGCACTGGTAGATAAAACCATTGAGGGGGATGGCAAGTGAAGGAAAAACTGCTTATGGCAGCTGCATCCATGGGCCATCACTTCCCAGGTTAGCACACAAACAGGTGGGAGCAAAACCCACACTGGGCAGTGCTGAGAAATCCCAGGGACAAGCAGCAAAAGGCAAATCAAGCCTGACTAAATAGCTGATCATGTTGAATGAACCAGCTGAATTGTAGCTGGTGAGGATGGGAGTCACCACTCCTCGTGCTGTCTCTGCTTATGACATAGCACTGGGGGTTAATTTTTCCCTATTTCCCATCTCAGACTAAAATCCCTTCATTCCTGACACTTTCACTCACAACAAGCAGCAGGATTCTGCACAGCACAGCAGAGTAAGGGTGTCAGAACTGCCTCTGGATGTTCCCTGAGGCCAAGGCAGGACTGGTTCTCCCTGAACTCCAGACAGCACCTTCCAGGTCTCAAGTGCCACAAAAATCACTGCACAGGCAATGCAGGGTGGATGGTAAACAAGCCCATGAGAAGTTTCTTCCTTAAATACACATGCTTTTCCATTAGCCTGAACTCAGTGGTGAGCAGAGGATGGAGTCAGCCCTCTGAGGACAAGCAGCAGGAGGACAGTGCTGTCAGCAGACTGGTTTATGGGCTGGGAGGAGATGTTTCATTGCCTGCAAGTGGGCAGAGAATCAACAGTGTTGTGGTTATTATGGCCAGTGCTCCACGGGCACTGTGCTCTGCACATCCCCTAGAGCAGCAGCTCAGAGCCCTCACTCCCTCTGCTCTGTCGGTGGCAATTGTTGCAGAACCCCCCAGGGCTCAGGAGCGTTTAGCTCTGACTGGGAAACACAATAGGGGAGCTACTAAAAGTGGAATAACAGCCAGAAAGAGCATCACATAAAGATGAAAACAACTGTAGCATGACACCTTTCCAGTTCCATTAGAGTGATTGCCCCAGTGCTAACCCAGCCTCTCCAGAAATGGTAAATGGTAAAGTAAAATCTGTAAAATCTGCCTCCAAAAGGTGGAAGGCATGAGATGGAGATTGTGAAGCACGAGTATAAATGTGTAAAATAATAGTAGTAATATTAATAAGCAATACAGACCTATAGTGAAAAGCAGTATCTGAAGGCTGGTGGCTACAAGAACAAATATTATCCTGCAATATGGAATCATTTAGGTTGGAAAAGAACTTGGAGATCACTGAGGCCAACCAAGAACTCTACCAAGTCCACCACTAAGCCATAACCCCAAGCACCACATCTATACCATCAATATAGACCCCTCTATGGATCCCCCAGACAAAACTATTCTGTAAATAACAGAAAATGCATTTATTTGTGTGTTTCAAGAAGCCAAGAATGTCTGATCTCTGCAAAACATGCATATTCAGAGATATTATCATATATATCCATAAAAGCAAAGAAAAGAAGAATATTTTGTTTTCACCCAGCTAAACTTTGAGGCAGACCTAACAAACCTTTGCACCCTAAATGAAACTGGCTGTTGTATTTGCAGCAACACAGAAACCTGTTTCATCAAATTCTTTATAGAGGAGAAATGAAAAAACATTGATGATTGAACAGCAGGGAAAAAAAAAAAAAAGAGAAAGTTGGTTGCACTCTCATGTTCATTTTCTCCTGACTACGCAGGCAAAAGATTTATCAATAAAACTAAAAATAAGAATTGATAGGAGAAAGCTGCACACACAGGCTCTTAATTCAATTAACCTGCACAACTCCCTGCCAAGAGTTTCAAATGAGGGCTGATTTTCATGTGAATTAATGTAGTTTTCACTGCATCACTCACTAGATTTGAAATGGCACAGCAGACCAGAGAGTGAAAGTGATGCTCATAAAAAAAAACCAAACCAATGATGTTCTGTGACCATTAAATGTTGTCTAGATTAGACTTCTGGAGGAACAGCAGCTTGGTCCTGGAAGGATGTTCTAATATTGGCTTTGTAGAGAGGGATATGCATAGAAATCAGGGGTAGCAAGGGAAGATTTGCAGGCTCAGCAGCAGTGGCCAGATCCAGCCTGGGATGCTGGAGCAGGTTGTGCTGCTGTGGAGGGGCAGAAATGCCAAATTTCATTAAGATTCTCCAGCAGCTGCTGCAAGAGGAATTAGCATGAGAAGCAGAGCACAAAGCTATCAGAAAAAAAAAACAAACCACAAACTGTATGCAAGTGAATGGAAATAGAAGAAAAATTAGCTCCTTCTGAAATATTGCAATCATTTCTTTAAGCAATAAAGAGCTGGTTTGTTAAATAACAGACTAGAACGACTCCAATAAAATAAAAGCTGTCAAACCACCCTTTTCAAAGTTGCTACACAATCTTCCAATTTTGCTTTCATTCCTAAACAGTAACAGATGATCAGATTTGATCATCATCTTGTCTGGACAGGATCTCACCAGCATGTGAATACATTAGAAAAGGAAAGAACACCGGAAGGAGAAAATTTAATATAATTACCACTTTCTCAAAATAGCTGCTGCATAACGTTCACTTAATATAGAACAAATAAAGTGAGAAAGAAATCAAGGGTGGAGAAACTGTTTCCTGTTTCAGACCAGATACAAACAGCTTGTCCCAAACCATCTCTCTGGCACCTGCTTCCCTTCTCTGCTGCTCCAACCAAATGAGCAAAAAAGAAGTGCCAAAAGAAATGGGAAATTAATGCCTGAGCCCCCCAGCCCAGACAACACCTTCAGAAACCACAGGGCATGGGCAGGAAAATCATCTTGTTCCCCCCCCACAGCATCCCCACTGCTCAGTGTCAGCATCACCTGTTCACAGGGAGGGTCACAGGGGCTGCCCAGGGGGGTTGTGGAGTCTCCTGCTCTGGAGACTTTCCAACCCACCTGGATCTGTTCCTGGGTGACTTTTCTAGGTGGTCCTGCTCTGGTTGGGGGTTGGACTGGATGATCTTCTAGGAACCTTCCAACCCTGAGTGCTGCAGCAGCCCTTCCCTCCCACAATGGCTATGCAGAGGATGTTTTTCCTGCTTTTTCCTGTTGACCAGCTGTTTCAGTCACTGTGTTGGAAAATTACAGGGACATTATAGGAGAGAGCAGACACTAATTTCCTTAGGAAATTAAACTCAAACCCAGCTTCCTGCCTATATTGCCAGACAGAAATGCCCCTTCCTCAACTCCCACGGGTCTCCAGCTCTATCTACAGCAGTCCTTACACCCAAGCTAAAGAGGCAAGCCCCAGCTTACATCAATCATTAACTGATAGCTGATAACCCAAGTGCACAATGTACATGCATCTGTTTGTCATTGGGACTGCAAATATCCTTTGGCCTTTGAAAAAGTCTCATGTCAGTAGAAAATCAAGACAGTTTTGAGGAAAAAAAAACCTTACTGCACTGGGGACTTTCTCAATGCATTTGACACTGTGGTCCTTTTCTCACAACTGGCCTTGACTCTGTTGGGCACAAAGTGAAGAGCAGAATGGAAAGAAAATGAGACACCCCTGGGTCACTGCATCTGCTCAGGAAACTGATCTTAGAGGCTACCTGCATTTATTTGGTATTGGAAAAGTGCTCCAGCAAAGGCAGAATGACATCCAGGGGCAGAGGTTAAACCTAGAGAAATTAAAATGGGACCCAGAAGATGAATTGTAAGTGGTTGATTATAAAAGGACGTGGAAAGTCCAAAGCCAAATCTGGTATTTTTCTGAAAACCCTGCAGTCTATCAACCAGAATTAACTGAAGTGATGTCACTGATAAGCCAGGTAACTTCTGCATCAGCTGATTGTAAATCTTCCATACAAAAGCTAACACACTGTCATTTTTCCTCACATAACAGGCTCACACTATAGCAGCTATCTGCTTTAGAAATCAAACACCTTACCCAAGTGAAGGCAAAATGCCTTGAAATGAGAACAAAAAGCTCATTTTCATGTTCACTGCCAAATTCTTTCAGTGCTTGTCTTTTACTCCTCTGCTGAAAACCAGGATAAAAAATAATAATAAAAAAATTATCTCCACTTTTATCAACGGGTGCTTTGGATTTCTGTTTGAGAAGTTGCTTACCTGCCACCCCCTGCTCCAAGGAGGGCAGAAAAGACTTGAGCAGCATTGATAGTCTAGATGCCAATTGGCAGGAATAAATTTCAAGGAAGGTTTGATGGCCCCTAACTTACTCTGCAGGATTGCAGGCAAGGTTACAGCAATGTCCTTTCACCAGAACAAATAACCTATCCATTCACTGGGTGCCAATCCTGTCATGCTACCTCCTTTTATGATGTAATATTCATGTGGAAATCGGGCTAAAAATACCCCCTGCCAAGGTGACTACAGAGATAAAACTGAAAACTTTATTTTGCATATTTTAAGAGCAAGTTTTGTCCTGAAATGATGGAGCAGATTGATTGAGTTTCACGTGGGGAAGAAATCCAAGAGAGGGCAAGAGGAGATGGGCCAGGAGCTAGTAGTGCCTCTCCATCAATGATTAACCAACCCAGGCTAATACAAACATCATTTTCCTGCACTCCTCAGAAGCAGAGCACTTATTTAACACCTTTGATTGCATTCAAACCATGCCAGTGAAAAAGCCAAATGGCAGTCTGGGATGCTGGAGCACCCCTGCTCAGCAGCATCCACAAAAACACAGCCAGCCAGGTCACCAGGCCCAGAGCTAACCTGAGCTGCTGCCCACACTGCTGATGCAGGGAGCAAAGCAGGGATCCCCTGGATCTTCCCTGCACTGGCTGCACTGTGCTGACAGAAATATCCAATTTCTGCCACTTTACTCAAGTGAGGAGACTCAAGTGACCAAGGATGTCCTGAGGAGAGGCCACAACCACATGCTGAACAAGTCCCCCCTTTTTTTTTTTCCCCCCCCAAATCCTTCAACTCAGCACCTTTGGCAGTCAAACTCATGTGAGCTCAGCCTGCTTGTCTTCCCCAGTAAGAACACATCAGTGCTCTGTGGACCACAACCAGCACTGGCAGTTCCACACCAGTGGTTATGGGAGGTTTGGAGCTGGTTTTCCAAAGGGCATTTTTGTCTAGAGTGACTGCAGCAGTACATCTGACTCTGTGCAGCTGAACTCAAACAGATGAGGGTAATAGCAAGCCCATTAGGACAAAATCAAATATCACACTGCATACAAAAAAAAATGACAAGAATTATCCTTTCCTGCTTTTTTTATGTAATAATTCTAGTCTACTACACTGCCATAAAAAGCAGGAAAGAACATTCTCATTCAAAGGAAACCAACTCTGACATTAAGAATTGAGCTTTCTAATTTCAAGGGAAAAAAAGCCACTAAGTCTGAGGATAGGCTTCCTTTCAGCAGGGGGTGGGACCACATGGATTCCAGAGACCCTTCCAACCAAAAATTCTGTATAATGCTCAATATCTAGGTCTGAACTCATGTACTTTAGTGATGGCTGTTACAGGAAAAGGCAGGCAAAGCAGTCAGGTTTCCATCATTACTTTCCAAAGACAGAGAGACACAGGTACAACTTCTACTTGGCACAACTTACCCACATCTTCAAGCACTCCAGAAATGCAGGGATGGGTGGAAACTTTTCCTTAGAGAAGAGGTGGTCTCCCTGCTTCTTCTCATCTTCACCTTCCATGCAGCCAGGGGACCTCAGTATGACCCAAACCAGCTGATTTGTTCTGACTCTGTTCCCAGTTTCCCCCCCTGGGGGAACTGAGACATAAAATACAGAGTGCAATAGGAAGCACACAGAGAATTATAGACACACTGTTCTTCAGAACAGCAACTGTGCCTCTATTTCACTGTGTCATGCTTAGATCATTTTGAAAACTAGCACCCCTGCTATGCATCCTACTCCACACTGCTTTAGCAGCCAAACAATCTTAGAAGAATCAGTCCTACTTTACAAGTTGAAAAAAATAAGAGATCAAAGAAAAAGGTGTTTTCTAATCCATTGGGTTTGCACTGCAAGGTTTTGGCAGCAGGAGAGCTACAGAGGTGGCTTCCAGGAGAAGCTGCTAGAAGTCTCTGGAGGTGAAAAAAGAAGCAGATCTCCCCCTGCAGCTCATGGAGGTTAATAAAGGAGCAGATCTCCACCTGCAGCTCATGGTAGTTAATGGTGGAGGAGTAAACATCCACCTGCAGCCCATGGAGGTTAATAAAGGAGCAGATCTCCACCTGCAGCTCATGAAAGTTAATGGTGGAGGAGCAAATATTCACTTGCAGGCCATGGAGGACCTCCCATCAGAGCAGGTGGACACCTGAAAGAGGCTGTGACCCTGTGCTGACCCTGTGCTGGAGCAGATTCCTAGCAGGACTTGTGCTAGGGTAACAAAGGAAAGGCAGCTCTCCAAGTGTTTGTGCCCCTTCTCCTATGACTATTAATTGCCACAGTAATTTGGATGGAACTGTAAAATTACCTATTTTTCATCATACAGTCACTCACATACCAGAAGAACAGCACTTGCTTAATCTAGAGCTTTTTAAGAAGTCCCTAAGGCATTAAGGTGATCTATGAGATACAAATTCAGAAAGGAAAAAACCCACAAAAAACCCAAACAAACCAAAAAATCCACCAAAAACCCTCAACAGGTGTATTACTTTGCAGCACCCTTCATCAAAACTCAAAATGCAGTTAAGAAGCAGCTGAATGAGGAGTTGGCCATTTCTTGGCAATATTTTTAATACTGGGATCATGTAATATTTTTGGTTTTTATGAAAGGTATGTCCTTAGCTAATAAACAAACTTAAATGTCTTCTTTTTTTAACAAAACAAACCCAAATTTAGCAATTGGAATTCTTACAGAGTACATGGTGCTATAAAACACCCTCTATTCAGGTCTTCCATGCAGGGATCTCTTAGTAAAAACCTCCTCAAGTCTGAAAACAGTAATAAGGGAACAAACACAATTTCTTCATAATAACAGAGCAGCTGAATAGCACCCGAAGGAATGTTATTTCTATATAGGTAACAGAAAAGGGAAAGAAAAATCGAAGTGTAAAAATGAAATTAAAAGTTTCTGGGTTTTTTATTGCATGTACCAAATCTATCATAACTCCTTTACTAACTTGGACTGATGAGTCAGAGAAATGTCACAGTTCCATTGATGAAGCTGCTTGGACCATCAAAACAGGTTTAGTTCCATTATGCACTTATTTTGCTAAGTGGTGAATTATTTGTGCTATTGAATTCCTCTCCCTTTCCTCCTTTGTTATTTTTTAAATTAAGGTGTCCAGGGACACAAAGCTTTCATCAAACCAGATTTCTTTGTTATCAATAAAGATATTTTCTTTTTTATCAACCAGAGAAATTCTTTGTTTTCTGACCTGTAAAAAGTATTTGAAACAGCTCATCTCCCTAACAGAAGTAAGAGAGTGAGTTGAAATTTAGGAGGAAAGAGAACATTTCCTCTAAAACCTGGAGACTGGAGGTCTCAACACCTGATGCTTGTGTCACCAAGAACATCTTGGCACTTCAAAAGGGCCAAAAAAAAAAGGTCAAAAACTTCTTCCTTGGGCTCATACATAAAGAAGTGTGATGACTTGGATTGAAATTGAAGGATTAACACCGCTATGGAATGAGAATTCCTTACTAAAGAGAAAGGATTTGTGAAGGCCAACCAGCCACCATCCATCTTCAAACTCTGGCAGGCCCCAGTTGCACCTGCAGCCCTGACAGGCCTTAGTTTCAGAGTTAAAGGATTCATCCTCTGGAAGGACTCACCCTCTTTGCCAAAGTGATCAGACAGGACAGTTGATCTCCAAAGCTAGAAAAAGAAATGACATTTGAAGAAAACCCAGGCCTGTTAATTTTTCCACGAGCTAAAATAGGCCTTTGAAGCACAACCCACAGTAAAGCCCGGGGAGCGCTGCTTTCATCTGCAGCACTCTAGGCCCCTACAACATAGCCAGAAACTTCAGAAAATACCTGAAACTTCAGAAAATACCTGAAAAATCACCAAAAATGAAGCAGTTGTCAGCCACGCAGGGGGAAAAATGGCCATGCTGGGTTCACAAAAAGGCGGGAAGGGGTTTGGAGAGGGAAAGAATCCAAACGTTTTACTTCGGAAATGAAATTTTAGCAAGGAAATTGTTCTTTTTTTTTTTTTGTATTTCCTGCAAAATTAGCTCTTCAAAGGCCATCTTCTTGCTCTTTGGGAGACCTTTCTGCTGTGACATTTCACTGCCTGCCCTGAAGGGTATCTTTTTAATATCTTGTTAAACGGGAAGGGAAATGTCCAACAAGTCCCACACTCCGAAATGGAGACGCTTCTGCTTCAGTAAATACTTTGAGGATATATAAACTGCAAAAAAAAAAACAACCAAAAGGGTTTTCTCCTTTCCAAAGGCCAGAGATATTTATGGAGTGCTTTCTATCGGTGTTGGTACACTGAAAAGAAAACCAAGTGAGGGTTTTGCTGACTGCTTCATGTTTTGTCAAAGAGAATATTACTAATACATCTAATACCACTGTTTTAAAGGAACCAAGAATGGCCAATCCCTTGAAGTTTTTGAACAGCCTGACATTTAATTAGGGATCCCTGAATGCAGTGGGAGAGGCTCCCTAGTCAAGCATTAAATGAGATGGTTGGTTGGGGACACTTTTTAGTATAGAAGAGATTCTCTTCCTTATCCTCATTTCTCCTGCAGTGAGAATTTGGCTGATTTTTTTCTCATCTAAGAATGGTCCCCTTGGTTCCCCCCTTCCGTGGGACACAGTAAACTGGAAAATCTTTTTTTGTCTAAAATGTTTGTGCTGCATTTTCTGCAAAATACACCAAATGAACTGCATTCAGTTAGTTTGCATTTCCCCTGTATCTTTTCTTTTAAAGAAGGCCCTGGCTAAGATGAACAGGCAAGCAGAACACTGCTTATTATTTTAAAGGCATTTTAAGGGTGAAAAAAAAATAATCAGATTTTGACCTTGGAACGCTGCTATAGTCAGAAAGTTTATTTAAAAAGTAAATCATCAGGAAAAAACACAACACAACACCCCAAGGTCTTTAACAGGCAGGATTTCTACCTCCCTTTCATCTTTTTTGATCTGTTCAGTGGCAGCAAGTGCCTCGTGTGGTCCCTTCTGCTCAAGTGTGCTTGACAGGAAGACTGTCAAGTTAAATATTACTTTTTGTACGAGATAACTTAAAAAAAAAGAAAATCATTAATTCCCACAAATCACTGGGACAGCCGGGGATGAGAAGCAGGAAAGGAAATGGGGAGAATTTAGCACCCTTTGTGCTCATAAAACTGATAGTTTGGAAACAGGAGGACCAGGCTCGTGAAGCAAAGCAGTGCTGTAAACTCCAGGACCTCTGCAGTTCCCTCCTGTGTGGTTATGAGGCTCCTCTAATCCAAGACACAGATCAGCTCCCAGTGTGTTGAGAGTCCCCACAAACCTGTATATTCCCCTTGATACTGCCAAAGAGATGGCTGGGGTGAGGCAATGTGGATGGAAGAAGCTCATCTTCCTCTTCCTCATGTTTCCACACTCAGTGAAGAGCCTTGACCTGCTAGAAATTTGACTGGCAAGATTTTTGGTTTCAAACAACCTTTCTTTCCCCTATTATAGATACCAAGTAAAGCTTTCTATTCCACCTAATGCCTTCGTTCACTTGGACATTATCAGTTTAAGCTCCAGCTCTCAACCTTTTGACCAGACTGTAAAATAAACTTGTAAAAGATTTATTTTAATCTCCTCTAAATCAGCACAGGAATGAGAGCTGAGTGAATGTGGCTTCCAGCAACTGCAGTGACAGCTCATCAAATAACTGAACATAGGTGTAAAAAAAAATTGTTAAAGTAACTGAAAAAGTCACTTCTTAACTTATGCAATTGATATTATTTTAATTATTAGCTACTGCTCAAGTAGAGCTGAGAGCCACTGATGCACTGGAAAGCAAAAGCAAGATTTTTAGGGTGTAAGAGAATATACTGTGAGTACAATGAGATATTTGCTTGCATTAAGAAATGATCTAATGTAAATTAAATGGTTTTCAAGGAGTTAGACAGTTTAGGTCCACTAAACCATGTCCTGAAGTGCCACAGACATGTTTTTTGAACCCCTCCAGGGATGGTGATTCCACCCCCTCCCTGGGCAGCTGTTCCAAGGCCTCACCACTCCCTCAATAAAAAAAAAAATCCTAATATCCAACCTAAACCTCCCCTGGTGCAACTTAAGCCCATTGCCTCTTGTCCTATCACTGGTTACCTGTACACAATTTGCCTTCCTTACCCCAGAATGATAACCACTATTAGAAAAATCCAGATAATTGTACAAAGAAAAAATAAAGTGTAATTCTTTCTACCTGGGAATACCTCAAAACTCAATTAAATAATGGAGTCAAAGCCAGAATGCACAGGAGTTTGCAGAGATGAATGAGGAAGATTGTTTCTGTTCTCATTAATACACTGAATTTTAGTCCCTGTCTTTCTCTTTGAGCAGTCCCAGGCACAGCCTTTGCTTTCTTCTGGCTTTATTAAATTCTGCTGCTATCACTTTTCCATTACTTTTCCTCTCAGACCTACTCCTAAAGCCAACATTCTAACAAAACCAAACCAAGGAAGGGTTTGTTTATGTCATACCTAGTTCATGAAATAAATGATAAAAAACCATGCTCAAACAGGATATCTTAAGACTTACACAAATCATTGCAGTGCAGCCCATAAATACTGCCCCAAAGGACAAATAATACCAAGTCCCCCAGGACTTTTTGAGCATGCCAACCCACCTTTGTGCAGTGAGGCACTGGGTTACCAAAATCATCTAAAGAGGTAGATGTTTGTTAGGCAGATATTCTTGCATGATGTAATTTGATTGAGCCAGGAGACTATTGAAAGGGAGAAATGAGTATTTACAGAACTGATTCCATTTATTAACAGAAGTTAGCTCATCCCCTGCTTGAATGGACAGATGACTCCTGTTTTCTGACCTCTGTATGTAACTGCCTTTATTGGCCACTACAGAAGTTTTATTAAGATTCAGTTCAAACCCCTATTAAAATTCAACCAATCGTGACATCAAACACCACTGTCTGAATTTTTACAGCTGCCTAAAGGAACAGATAAAGACTAAAATGCTTCATCTCCTCCAGTATTAAACAACAGTCTGTCAGAGCCAGTGCACAACTGGAGCACAAAAAGTCCATCCTCTCAAAGCTGAGGATGTGGAGGGAGCAGAGGAAGAGAAACAATTCAATAAGAGGCCACATTAATTGGCTGGGAACTTCTGAAGAGATAAAAAAAAAAAGCAGGATTCTTCTTGTTTCCCCCACTGACTCAGCAGGAAAATTTTACAATATATTTTATATTGTAAAAAATTGTATATATAATATATACAATATAATATTTTTATTTTTACAATAAAAAAATAAAT
>JAABPQ010004994.1:97668-109955 GCA_033439865.1 Alcedo quadribrachys
TTCAATGTATCTTAGCATTATTTTGAAGGTCTTTCTGGTTATTTTCTTGATGGCTATTTTTTGAAGGTCTTTATGGAAAAATACATCAGCAAACACTCACTTCCAGCTTGTTTGTGTCTTGAAGACACTGGTAGAAGCCACTGATCAGGTCACTGGGCTCATTTCTGATGCTACATCACTGGCACTTGCCACACAAGGTCCTGTAGTGTTGGGATATGGAACAATGCTGGATTTCTAGTATTTAAATAGAAATATTCTTCTTTATCTACATACAAAACAGTAAAAAAAAGCCTCTGATATGAACTTTCTTCCTGGCAATACCACCCTTTTAAAGCAGAAATAGATATTCTTAGTGGAAAAGTAGCAACAAGGTCTTGTTGTCTTGAATTTTTTACTATTTTTCCTACATTTGCTCTGATTAAAATATTTGGTTAAATACTTTTTAATTAAGCCAGGATATTATTCATGTGAGAAGGCTGATATTTCATTAATGACACAAACCAGAGAGCTGCTTTTCTTTCCTAAGGAACAGTCCCAGATCACAAGATTTGCAAAATTATAACCTAAAAGATGAGGGAAAAAAAAAAAAAAGAAAAGCTTGAGATTTATTTATTGCCTCCCTGTTGACCTAAGAATAAAATCTATGAATTAATTTAGTCTGGTGTTTGGGGTGTGAGAGCCTTCCTTCTGCAGAATAATGTCTCTGAAGGTTCCATTTCATGGAAAAGCTGTGAGAATTGCTGAAAATGTGATGTATTAATTTTCCAGCAATCAAGCCTCACTGAAAATAGCAATGAAAATTGACATTTGACAGCAGTATCAACATTAGATTATTTAGTGCTGACATTAAACAAGTAATATCTTCTGCTGCCACTGCAAAAACTTCTAGTGCATCATTTTTTCTGTCCTAGAGCTGGTCTGAGTTTCTCTTCACGAGGAGAAATGCAGCAATGAAAGGACAATGCAAAGAATTTTTCAATTTGATGCCATTATTTTTTTGTATTCTTTTCATTTCCATCAGGACTTCATCCAGGACCCAATTCCTGAATACTACAGTCTGAATAACCCTGAAATTCCTACTGGAATATATGAGGTTATGTTGTCTTGTTAATAACTGGAATAAACCACATCAAATACAGGACCAAATACAGAAAAAAAAAACCCCAAACTTTCTTTTTACCAGCTCAACTCTCATCTTTCATAGATATAATTAAAGTGGAGATGGAAATTTTCTTTTAAAAAGGCAAAGAATGAAGGAACTATTTAATTTTCTCTTTCAAATTTTGGAAAGAACTCCCAACTACCAATCAGTGGCTCATTTTTGAACTGTACATTCATGACATCCTTTTTTTTTGCCCTGGTATTTTCAGAAGACATTAGTTCAGCAGTATCTGTAGTTTGCAGGAGCAATTAGCATCCTGGGGAGTCAGCCACAAAGAACAAATTCATAAACAAAGTAGAATTAATCAAGTGTAAAATTAAAAAGGAGGAGGAGCTTGCATAATGTTTGACTGAGCAGCTCAGAGAAGCCCTTGCCCCAGGCAAGGATTGGGCTGTCAAAATGATGGTCAAATATTCAACCACACTCCTTTTGCCTTAATGGTTTATGAAATTAATGGCAGATAATGAGATAATTAAATAATAACTATATATATCTGTATTATGGCCTGCCTAACAATTCATTTGGCACCCTAATCACCTCACTAAACTTCCAGATGTCCTTGCAAGTTGTTCATTTCAGGAAGAGAAGACACAGAGGAGACACTGGGAACCATGAGTGTGAGCTCTGCTCTCCTCTTCTTCTTGGAAGAAGAGTCCAAGAAGTCTACTGGGAGGCTTGCTGTGATGAGTCTAATTTACCTGAAAAGTGCAGAAATACTGACAAGAGAAACATGAAGAACAAAAGCAGAGCAGCAAGAGAATGATCTGAGCTTGTCAGAAAGGCAGGTGCTGCTGTCTGGCCTGGAAACACTTCTACTCAAGTGGACCTTGCAAACTTAAAGAGAGAAACTCAGGAGTGTGAAGTTATTTACAGCCTTAAACAGCAGTATTGAAGTGCCTGATTTGCTCTGCATTGTATTTGGAATAGTTTCCCTTCAGAGCATCCTGCTGAAGGGAAGAGAAGGGCTCTGAATAATTATTTGGGAGAAGAAGCCTTTGCACCCAAGGCTGGTGAAGAGCCACAGCATTTCAGGATGGCAAAGCCCTCTCACATCACCCATCTCACATGTGAAACTGCCCAGAGCATCTCCACACCCCCAGACTTGCTAGAAACAGCCTTAGAGAGAGAAAAATCACAGCAGTGTTTGTTTTGCTTTCCCCACAAACACTTAAATCACTCCCTGATTAGACTCCATCCCTCCTCCTGGCTCAGTAACAATTACTGCTGCAGTTTCACAGGTTGCTAACCAAGGAGATTTTCTTTCTAGGAGCTTTAGGGTCTCCATCAGGCCACAGTGACTCCAAGGGACAGGTACCACTGCACCCTGAAGCTCCTCCATCAGCTGGTGTAGGAGGCAAGGTGCAGTTAGTTCTGATCAAAGGGAGCAATTCCTAATTGCTTCGTTAGGGCTCAACCTGCCACTCTCCTCTTTGCAGCAGTAAAAACTGCATTGAAAAGAAACTATTTGCCACAAAGCCAGTCCTCAACATGACATGCCAGAGCTGTTTCTGCTGCTGCCTCTTTATTCTTAAGGCAGAGGGGATATATTCCATCCGTGGCTACCTGAGGAGTGGGTCTGGGGAGAGAATGAAGCACCTCCTGCCTTAACATCCAGGAAAGCAGAGGAGTCCCTTGGAGTTCCAATCAATGGCAAGGATAATCCTAGGGCTGAGTCTTGAAGCCTGAGAGGCATTTCCAAAGTGCTTTCATACATTTTCATGAGGGGCATTTCAACCACTTCAACTAATGCAAAGCAAGGGATCCACACCACGAGAGTTTCTTTATTTGACAAGGGAGAGTTGGTGAAAAAAAAAAAATAATCCACTTCAAGCTATTTAAATTGGTTCTGTTCCCATTGTCCTTCAGCCACGTGCAGCAGTGAAATGAAGAAGCTCTCGTGGAGCTAAATATTTGCAATATTTTATTGTTTGCCCAATTTGATGCAAGGTACCTATGTTAATAAGGGTATTTAAAGGGTATTTAGGAGCTAAACCAGAACTGATGGAGAGCTAGAAATCCCTGTCAGTCATGAGGAATTTTAATTTCCCAGAGCCTTGTGCTGACCAGGCTTGGCTTGCCAGGAAAACTCAGTGCTGGGCAGGTTTCTTGGCTATGAAAACACCTCATCTTCCTTCTCCTTGCATTGCTTCCCTTGACACCCTTCTCTTTAAACCTCAGCAGAGAGCCCAGGGGGGTGACAGTCCCAGTGCAAGGCAGAGAGAACACCCTGTGACTGGGAAGAGCAGAAACCCTCCCACGTGCTGTGAGAACAACCACCTTCCACCACAGGCTGCTCCCCTGGCTCTGGGATTTCCACACCCCCTGGCATGGGAACCAAGAAGGCAGCTGGAGCATCCCAGTCATGGTGGGGAGCTCACCAGTGTGGACTGGTGCTCTCAGCTCCAGTGTCCCTGCTTCAGCCCCTCATCTTCTGGCCAAGACTGTAACACTCTACACATATGGATAGATCAGGATGGAAATGACATGCATGGAAATGCATCTTTTTGCTTTTGGCTACATCTCCTAATTTCTCTGCCTTCCCCCTGGCTTATGTTGGTTGGGTTTGTTTTTTTTTTCCTATTTATTCTCTCCCATATGTTTCTATATAACAGAGAAAGGACAAATAAAAGAAGAAGTACAAAAAAGAAGAGACATCTCTCTCTCTCTCTTTTGCTGTGTGGTGCTTGCTTTCTGGTAAGCATGTGGGGAAACAGATTTTATGAGCAGGTTCCATTAACAATAATGGGACAAGTTTCCAAAGTAATACAAGCTGCTGCACTTCAGAAGTGCAGAGGCTTCAATTACAGGCTTCAGGCAGTTGTTTTTTTTTCCTTTGCTCTGCAATAACTAAACCCACTAAGGAGTAAAAGCTGCAGCCTGCTTCTTGGTGTAATATAGTGGCCTTTGCCTACTTCCACAGTGACAAGAGCCTCCACTGTAAACCTCTCCCCAGGCACACTGATGCCATGGTGTTGCAGGGATAGGATGGTAGACAAAACCACCCCAGAGAGGTTAACTGTGTCAGAAAGCACATTTCATGGGGTGTAGCAACACCCCAGAGGAGCATGCCAATCATCAGCACACCCCAGCTTAGGCATTTCCAGGAGGTGATGGAATTCCAGCAGCAGGCTGCTGGTTTCTCCTTGGGAATTCTTTCAGACCACAAGGATGATTCATGAAGGAGTAGGAAGGCACCTACACACAGGGGAATTCCTCAAGACAATAGAGAAGATACCCCAAGGGTGTGCACACCTCTTGGGTCCCCTGAGGATGCTGCCAGCAGCTCCTCATCACTGATGAATGCAGGAGAGCAACCCCAAATTATCATGTCACAGGCTGAGATCTGTAGGAGTTCTCCCCAAAACACCACTCAAGAGAAGAAAGGAATTGTTTCTAGCTAATAGGATTAATGAAATCATTCAATTTGTTGTACAGGAAGATTAACATGATGTGTTTTGATCTGGGAGGGAGCACCTGATCTCCCCTGGACTTGCCCCAGCACAGAGCTGGGCAAGAAGAGCTGAGTGCTGCACTGCCTGAGAAACCCTTTTCATCCCTGATGGGAGCAATTCTAGATATGAAATCTTCATTAAACTGCCATCAGTAGTGGAAATCTTCCCATAATTGGGAGAGGGGAACAAGGTTCTTGTTATTTAACTTCTACTTACAAGAAGGAACTGGGCAGAGAAGGAAAGGCCCATTTCTGCTGCATGAAATAAAAGCCAACCTATTGGAGTGATTTGGTGTAAATTGGTTATTTACCTCCATTTTGACTCACTTTGTCCAGTATTTTTTCCCCCCCTCTATCCACTTAGTCTCATGATCATTTTCAAGTGAGAAATTGCAAGCAGGGTGCTAGAAAACACCTCCCAGGGATAACTCAGCTAGATGTATTTCCAGCACTGCATGCAAATCTACTGAATTTTGCAGTAGCCTGTAGACCAGATTTCTGCTTTATCCACACACATCTCCCATGCTCTTTTATTTCCTCAATTCTAGAAGAATTTAATACATTAAATTGGAATTGTTTTTATTGAGCTTCCTCAGGAAGCTCAGATGTGAGCTGCTGATGCTGCACAAGAAGCTGGGCAGCCACAAGCATCACCTGCAGCTCTCTTTGTAGGTGCAAAGAGGTTTTTAGCTATGGACTGAGGCTGTTGATGCTGCTTTGGAAAAGCAAAGGCTTTGCTTAAGTCCACTCAGTAAATTTCAGAGACATTATCATTAAAAATTAAAATGAGCTCTCAGTTGCTTGGGCTCTGTACTGTATTTCAAGTGTTTTAAACACAAGGGGCTGATTTACCTTCAAATAATATCTGGATTTTTGCAGAAGGCTGTTCCTGTGTGATTGCCAAGTCTTCCTTTAAGCTCATCTCTCCTCCTTTCCCTTCACTGTATTTATCATTACTGCACTTATTAATTTTTAAAGGTTGCCCTTCTTCACAGGAGCTAAACAGGACAACCACAGCAGATCATTTGGCAAACAAATTCCTTCTCCAGCCCTATCTGCCCAAATTCCAAATACATCCCCTTTTGATGACTTCATATGCTGCTGGGGATTTAGAAGTGAAGCAATAATTCAGTCCCTTGCATTTGAACAAACACGAGGAACAGCCCTTTGGCTGGAGGCTTCTTTCCAGCAGCCATCTCCAGTCATCCTGGCTGGCCAGATCTGCTTTCTGCTCCTTCTGTGGAGACAGAAAAATCACCCTGCTGGCCCCTTTTCTGCACAGCAAAGCAATACAAAGAGAGACAAATCCTGTGGCTTCCAAGCATCCTGTCAATCCTCAGCACCCTGCCAGTGATCAGAAGCAAAAGGTTTCCAAGCAGAAGGCTGGGTGGCTGCGCTGAGCTAAGAACCTGCCCTGGTCCTGGTCCTGTTCCACCACCAATATTGCTGCACTTGGGATGTTTCACAACACAAATTCCTAGTCCCAAGCCTCCCTCGTGGAGCCCCCGAGGTGGCACTTTAATAGAGGAGAAGAACCAGGGTGAGCAGTCTGAATGAAAACAACAGCTCCTGCTTCTACCACCTCCCAGATCACGCTGTGGGCTACGGGGCTCCCTCTTCAGCCACCAGCAAAATCTCTTCAGAGGAGCTGCAAAAGCTAAAATAAAAACACACTAGTGCAACACCACCAATAAATCCTTGAATTATCCCTCAAATATTCTAATTTTATATTGCACCATCTCATAGAAGCTGAGCTGTGAGATCTGTTTGCTTGTGATGATTTCATTCTAAGAGAACCAACGTTCCTCTGTTCAAAAGCAGATCAACAACTTTTATTCAAAGTTGAAAATGAATGTATTAGTCTTCAGGCAGAAATCAAGGCAGGAAAAAGTTCTCCTCAGGGGGAAAATTCAGCAAGGTTTAATGCTGCAGTCAAAGAATGAGGCTGGAAACATCCATGCAACCCTCGATGTGAAGAGGTTTTTTGCAGTGCTTTTTCTAATCAGTGTGGATGCACTTAGGTAAAATCTAATTTTCCAGGGAAATCATAAATGCCTCATTTTCATGAGGAGCCTGAGGGAGACTATATGTACCAGAGATAATACAGAGATTATATCAGGCAGAGAATGCAATATCTTTGGATATAAATAACACGAGGAAGTACAGCTGCAATTTCATCAAGCATCACCTCCCTAGAATACAGACAAGACTGCACCTCCTTCTTGAGATACACTGAGCTTTTCTCTCCTACCTTCAGTCTGCACAGATGACAAGAGAAATCTAAATATTTCCATGTTTTACAAATACTACAGTGAACAGTCACGAAGTGAGAGCAAATATGCAGAGTTTATCCATTTTAACTCTCTTTCTTTCTAACTAAATACTGATGGTTCTTCATGCTGCCCTTCCAGAGAAAGGTTACACCTGGCTACTTGAAAAATACTGGTTTTGCTTTCTCAGAAGCTTTGTGCTTGCCTTTGACATCTGCAGCTGTAAATTGAATGAAGGAAATGGAAGAAAGGGAAAATTCTGAGCAGTGTTTCAGATCCTGGAAAGAACAGAACAGCCACCAAGCCACCAGCTGAGGAGAAAACCATGGCATGAGTGGTGGAAAACCTCCATGGCATCCTAGAGGCCATCTCACCTTTTCTCATGCCTTTGAAGAATACACAAAACAGAGGGTAAAGAACCACAATTCAAGCTCCAGAAGCTGATGCTCCTCACTCAGGGCGCAAAGAATGTGGGGGTGGGAAGGGCAGCAGAAAGAGTCACTGATTTTCTGATTATTTTACAATTTCTAGTGGATTTTTCCATCTCTCAACCTCTCACTTGCCACTACTCCAATATTAGGGCTGTATCCCCCACTGAAAAACTAAACCCTGAATTATTTGCTGAGCAACATGAAGAGTAATTAAAACAAAGCCAAGCAGAGAGAGCTGTGTGCAGTGGCCTCTGCCTCTCCTGCAGCCACTTGTTAACTGTGCCTGGTGCCAGAGGAAATGTCAACATCCCAAAACCAAATCTGACACAGATTAAAACCCCCTATGCTGCTACCAACCAGCTGATCAGCCTCTGAGATGCAGAAAATCAAGACAACTCCATATAAATGTGAAATTCCTTTCTCCAAGGGGTGTGTAAAGCCCGTGGCTCAGTGAGGTTTGACATTCCTCCCTTTTTTTCTTCTTAAGGAACAGATTTCTACTGGAATGAGTAAAGAAGACACATCAGAGATGCCCATTTCCATTTCCATTTTTTTCTCTGGAGACTTCCCAGCCCTGTCTGGGTGCAGTTCTGAGTGATCTGCCCTAGTTTGGATCCTGCTCTGGCAGGGGGGTTGGTCTCAAAGACCTCCAGAGGTCCCTTCCAACCTGCAAGAAACTGAGAGACACTGAAGTGATAAATCAGGGAGGTTTGGTAGAAACTAAAATTAAAAGGCAGCCCTACTACATCTTAAAAACAGGATGGTTACATAAACAACTTGATGCCTGCTTTCTATTGTTGTTTACAGATAATAGAGCTATTTTCTCTGGCTATGAAGAGCTTTCTGTGTGGAAGAACTGCTGCCATCATAAAACACTTGTGCAAATTAACAGCCAACTTCCCATCTGCACTGAATATTAATTACTGCACGAACGTTTCTTGCCACACAGCTTGCAAAACATCCTCTCTCCTAGGATATTTAATTTCATGCAGAAAGCAATTTTTTTGACCAACCTACACAAATGAGTGAATGAAGAGGACATGGTGCATCTCACTGCTTGACTGAACTTGGGGAAAACACTCCCTGCTGGGAGTTACTCCACTTGAAAGCAAAATTAATTCAGCTTTTTACTCAGCACCAAAAAAAAATGGTCATAGGCCAGGGAAGAAGTGGTGATGGTAGCCAGCAGTGGGTTGTTTAAGAACAGCTAGAGCTGGGGGGTAAATGCTGGACCTGGATGAAGAGAAAATGAAATAATTTCATATATGTCATCAGGCCTGTCCAGAGGGAAAGGGTTACAATGCAGGTGTGAGTACTGGATCTTCTGCTGCACACCAGTTCCCATGCTGCTAACAGGGTGAACTAGAACTTACTGAGTTATTTTCTCTCCTGATGAAAACTTATCTCCCCTAGAAGCATTTCTGAACAGCCCTCAATCTGCTTTGACACGTCCAAGGCTTCTGCAAAAAAAAAAAAAGTTTCCAGGATCCTAACCCTGATTTCTCCACCTCTGCTGGAAATACACCAGGGTTTAGAAAGCTGCTCATCAAACAAAACCTCAAAGCTCAGCCCTGATTTCCCTAGCAAAAGCAACTGCAACCAGCCTTTATGCTGTAAATTATTGTAGGTCTTGGTTCCTTTCAAAGACTCAGAGCTCTGTTAGATTATTCTCATTTCCTTCCCACTTTGAATTGCCATCAGATAGTCCATGTGAAACATTCTGCACACAATTAGACTGGTTAAAACCCTGAAGAAAGAAAAAGATACCAGCTTTCTAATGTTTTCATCTGTACAGCCCTGTCTTGTTCTTGATAGTCACAAATAATTAAAATATCTGAAGAGTAATGACACCAAAATACTTTCCTTATTAGGCTTGAAATCAACTTTCTAAGTGTATTATTACCACGATAAGCCTCTTTTTTTTTTTTCCTTGCCTGTGGTATTCTTTATAATGACTCCACAAAGAAGTCTATTTTAGGAAGGTTTTATCTTTCATCTTTTTTTTTTATATACATAGAAATCATTTGCAACTGACAGATCTATTACACTTGCACATGATCTTCTTCATTGGCAAATAAAATACTCCATATAAACAACTTAAAGAATCATTTTGTTTCCTTTAGGAGAGTGCATTCCTGCTTCTCTCAGCACATAGAAATGGGATCCATACTGTGAAAATCAGAGGGTATTGATTCCTTAGGCAAGCATGGAGAATTCAGCACACAGTGAGATTGTAATTTGGATTATTTTTTTGTTAATCAACTGCCACACGAACACATCTATTTATAAATAGATGAATATCTATTTATGAATAGAAGAATTTTCAGCTGACCTTTGGAGGGAGCACACAGACAAGCCTTGGTTCCCAAGAGCACTGAACCTGCCTTGCCTCTCATTCCACCTTCCCCACCATGCTCTTCATCCCCTCCCATGCAGCCTTGCCTCACACACTTGCTTTTTCTGGGAAGAGTTCAGGCAATCAGGATAAATTTCCACGTGCTCTTGCCTGGAAATGTTTTCAATGGCTTGTGGTCCTCAATTCTTCACCTGCCCACAGATACAAGGGTAGTTACTGGAGCACAGGGAAGATCTATGGGGAAGAAGATGTCTTCTATTAAAATTGACCAGTACAGCTCCAAAGGAAGAAAGGGGACAGGACCAGTGAGGAAAGGAGTGTTTCACAGGAAAAAGAGTGTTTCACAGGGAAAAGAGTGTTTCACAAGTTTTCACCAGTGTATCCCAGAAGCAGCAGCATCCCCATCACTGTCTGTATGTCAAAAAGGAAAAATAAGGTGAGAAAAAAAACCCAAGAAGGATGGAAAGGTCTTTAAAATAGAGAAAAAGAAGCACATTTCTGAGAGGAAGCTGCACATGGAGCCAGCCAGGTAACAGAAGTTGGGGATACTGATCTTTATTTCATGATAACAAAGGTAAAACTACCTTGTGCCTTCTAATTTCCTAATGGGGCTTGTGTTTTTGCCATGGTATTTGATTCCAAAACAAGACAACTCTGACTGGTTTCTCAGTTTCAAAGGCCATGCCTTGGAAGCACAATGCTGTTTGATTTTTATTCATATCATACCAAAAAAATTATAATATATTCTCTGATTGAAGTCTGATTTCACCACCACAGCATGGAGAGCTGCTGTTAGGATGGCTTAGCCTCTTGTACACTGGTCCCAGTTTGACCCCAGGTTTGCTGGAATTTGCTGGACCAGGCTGATGAGACAGAATAAATGCTGCAAAGGACTTATTTGTCTCCAAATAAATATGTATCTCCCCCCAAGAACACAAGATTTTGTCCAAGATAAGCTCTACACTTGAGAGATGGGCAAAATGTGCTTCTGCTCCCCACTCTGCTGGAGTGTGACTAAATCTACTCCACTGGCAGACTAGATTTAATAATGTTCTTCTTCCCAAGAATGTTATAAAGCTGCATTAACATCCTCAGGGAAAAGACTCCTCACAAATGAAAAGGAATATTGTTTCTATTTTAGAGATGTGATAAAACCCTGTAGCCAGACACCTACATAATAAGTATCTCCACTTTTTGGTTGAAAAGCCAACATTCAGATCACCTCTCAGGTCTGAATGAAGTAGTAGGAAAAAGTGAAAAGGCTTGAGCAAATTCAGAATTGTATTGCTTTACTTAGAGCCCAATCCTGATTTATCACTTGATTCCTGTTAGAAATCTTTCTGTCACCTTGCCAGGAGGAGTGCAGGTGACCACAAAGAAAGTTCAAGGCAGAGAGCAAATAATATGGATTACATGAATCTTAGAGGAGATCCTCTCATATATCAAACCCTCAACACCTCACTGAGAGAAAATCCATACCCCAAAAAGAAAGAAAACCACTGGAAAAAAGACAGAGAAAGAAATCACTGCAGCACTGCTGGTCAAATGAAGTCAAATGAACAGCCCCAAACTGCACCTCCCCAGAAAGATCAAGTCCAACCATCTTTTAAACATCAAACCCTGGCCTGAGGTGCCACATCCAGATGTTTTTTGAACCCCTCCAGGGCTGGTGACTCCCCCCCCTCCCTGGGCAGCTGTTGCAAGGCCTCCCCACTCTCTCAGAGAAGAAATCTTCCCCAATACCCACCCTGAAGCTCCCCTGGTGCAACTTCCCCCGTTGCCCTGGTCCTGTCCCCATCCCCTGGGAGCAGAGCCCAGCACCCATTCATTAATTGCCTTAAGGAATAAGGATTCCATGGCCCACACGTGGAATTAACAGCACAACTCTATCCTTGCTCATCTCTGGCAATTTCATGGTCTTGTTCAAATAAAGAGAGGTTTTTGCTAAGATTAAAAAGAATATGTGGGTTAGTGTTTATGTTAGACCAATGTAGCAGCTGTAGATACACAAAGAAATGTAACTCAAGCTTTGGAGAAAGCTGCAATTAAAAAATGTATTAAAATCAAATTAATCTTTGCCCTGCACCAGTGTAATGCTCAAATTGCAATTATCAAATGTGTTACAGGGGGGGCAAAAAAAAAAAAGAATAAAAGACACATACAGCTGAAGAAAGGCAGTGGAAGCTACAGCAGAAACACAGCAACTCAACAAGAAAAATGCTCTGCTTGAGGTCAGAGCTGATTATTGGCACTTAGAGCTGTTTGGACTCCTCTGCAAAGCTGCAGATGAGAATTTCCCAGGGAACTTGTGAAGTCTGGAAGGGAGCAGGGTGGCATTTGGGAGAAGGATATTCCCACTGACAGATGCTGACACGTGACAGATGGATAGCAGGGCTGTGTGAGGACTACTCAAAGGATTCATCTGATTCAGACAACATTTCTCTTTACAGGCTTCCTAGCAACAGAATTTCTGAATCCATAAGAAATCTCCAGCTCTCTCAATGAGCATTGTAGGGGGAATGAAGGAAAAATCATTCAAGAAAAGCATGAAACAAATGCCCCCCCACACTGGCCAAGGAATACCCAAGGAATCTGAATTATTTAAGGTGATTTTATA
>JAABPQ010004994.1:118717-130652 GCA_033439865.1 Alcedo quadribrachys
TAGAGCAACAACAGCTTAAACTAATTAGGGACTGAAAAAGAGAAGCAACCGTTAAAAACAGATTTTAATTTTTTCTAAGATTTTTTGGGGGGTCTTTTCTCTGTTTCTCTACAAAGAGATTATTTTCCCTTCTCCACTAAGTCTGGAAGCCAGCCTCCACTTGTCAACCTTTTGTCCCTGGAGTGTAGTTGGGATTTCTTGTTTAACACTCCATGGTAGCAGGCTGCTCAGGGGGAGCCCAGATGGGGGATTTGAAGGTAGAAATCCTGTTCTTTTTTCTTTTTTTATTGAAGTGTATATTTCATCAAAGTCATTATTGGAGTTTGTAACACAGTGGCACCTGAGATAACCTTGGAACATGCAAGATGATGTACAGAAAACACAGTATTTCATGTATTACTGATTAGTGAAAAAATCAGGGTTTTTTTCAGAAAAAAAAAAATCAGAAAAAATAGGGTGGTTTTTTTTTCAATGCACTGGTCACAAACAATTTTCACATTAAATAGAATTTTAAATAGTATTAAATCAAATTAAATTAAAGCACCATCATATACACCAGTGTCACAAGAAGAATCCTCAAGCTTTCCATATCCAAAAAAGTGGTTGTCCACTTGCAACAAGTGAAAACTGATTTAATTCCCACCATTTCCTTTTCAATATTTAACATTCTTCCTAATTTCTGGGTTGTTTTCAGCAACTAACACAACAGAAATCAGAGGAAAACCAAAGTTTGAAGGAAAGCAGGTTCACTGGCATCATGGAATCAATAACCAAGACTCTGAATGCTTATAAAGTTCTTCCAATATTGTACTAACCCCCTTGAGGTGTGAATGAAAAAAAATTAAAGGCATCCAGCATCCTTCTCTTTGATCACTTCAGACTCATATAGAAATCTCAAATTAGGAAGAAAATAAAACAAATAAATCAAATTTGTCTTTACAATAGGTCTTGACAAATAATAGGCACAACTCCTGGCTCCCCTGGCAAATCAGCCTGTGGCATTAGGCTTGAATTGAAAAAAAAAGAAATAAAAAAGCAAACTGTAGCATGTTTATTTTCAATCTAAGTCATGCCATGGGATGAATCATGTGCCTGCAAGTGGACACCATTCGTTTTCTGCTCCTTAAAGAGGGCATGTAGAGATTGTAAGCAACATCTCATTACCTGTTCTTCATAAAACTTTAATTTTTTCTACTCATCTGAGTGTTTCTGAGTTTCACTCAGCTTTTGAAAACCATGGCTATTGTTATTCACAACAGGATTGGTGTAACCACCATGGCCTGAAGGTGTAAGTACATCAAAGACTGCTTGTGTGCTGGAAACCTATATCATTTTAACATAATTTTAACCTATATAATTTTAACACAACATTTTAGTCTTCGTTACAAAAGTATTATTTACCAAAATAAAAACAAACTTAAAAATAACCTCCAACTGAAAGCTATATTATATATAAATTTATATTTATAAAGACATATTGTCATTCAGATTTTATCAAGATTTCCATATTGCTGTCACATCAGATAACTGTGAAATGACTGAATTGAATGCAGTATATGATGTGTGCTGTCTTTGAACAATGGAATTTTGCTGGTTTTCCCAAAGGTTTCCTTACCAGGAACATGGGCCAGCTCAGAGAACAGGAGATGTGAAAGACTGTGGTAATTTTAGTACTGCTGCCATCCAAACAATTAGAACTAAAATATAATTTAGCTAATTGTGAAATGTAATTATCTTTGAGAGGCATGAACTGGCATTAACTCTTCTAAATGCTCAAATAAACACCAACAGGTTTCTCAAGACATTCTCCAAGCAGGCAAGTAAAAGAGAAAATTGGAATATTAAAATGAAAGAGGAGAGCATCACAAATCAGCCAAACAAAAACCTAAAAGCTTCTTCAGGGAGATATTAACAACCTTCAACTCATAAACTATATTAGTGCTGTTCTTATTTCTGTGATTAACACCACCTTGGATGTTCCTAGTGCTCAACTTTGCCTCCCCATCAAATACATCAAGCTTAATTGATGCATTTTATCTTCCCTGATGTTACTGGAAGTGGAAGGCAGTAACTGCTTCAAGAAGGATGAACTCTTGAAGCTCACACAGCTCCACAGAGCCAGGAGGCACAGGGCACGTGGGCATCTCAGCCTGGCACACACTAACACAGCAGGGCAAAGCTCTAGCCCAAAGCAACAAGTGATCCTTGAGACCCAAATATTAAGGAAAGCAAGAAAAAAATTCCACTGTCTACCATAACTCCTTTAGAAATTCTTCTGGGCTGGCAAGGGGTAGTAGCTGATGAAAAGGCATCCACCAAACACATGCAGCTGACATACCTGGGTGCTGTGCTGGGAGTGTAGGCAGCCAACAAAACCTGCATCTGTCCTTGAATTTCTTCCTCATTTCTCACCAAACTCTTTGTCTTGTCTTCTGAATGACCTTATTTCATCAGATGACTGTAACAGCAGAGTGAGAACCAACTGGAAACTTGGAGGTTTTTTGGTTTGTATGTTTGTAAATCAAGTAACTATACTCCTGAGTACCTCTAAGATAAATATATATACGCACCCAAAAAAAATGCTTCAGATAATCAACAAGCCAAGCAAAAAATATTCCTGTTTTATAGTTTGTAATGTGGCTGCTTCCAGATTGGAAAATGAGCATTTGGGTGCAGTGAAATGAGAGGAGATGGGAACCAATTAGCTGAACTGCAAATGGAAATGGTTTCAGCCTCAGAGCTGCAATCTGCACTGTGACTTGCATCAGCCTCCTGACTTCATCTTCTGCTTTCAGAGGGACTTGATGAAGAACTTCCAACACCCCCTGGTTTGGGAGAATTTCAGTGTATTGCTATTTACCAACAGCAGCAGCAACACGACTACCCCTGATGTTTTGTTTTTTAGCTGTCATGGGCTTTTTTGTCTATTTAGAGACCTACAGTTCAGACCCTGGAGTTTGCCCCCAAGGCTGCTTCTCCACCAAGACGTTTGTGCAGACTGAAGATGTGAATTCACCAAAGGGAGCTACCAGGCCTAACTCAGTCAGTGTGGTGAAAACAGAAGAAGATTTCTCTTCCTTCCCACCTCCCTGACATAGGTTGTTTGGAAAAGGGATGATTTAGGAGAGGGAAGGAAGAGGTTGTCCAGGTTGGGCCTGCTGTGCTGTGCTGAGGGGCAGCAGGGAACGTGTTGTGTCAGCAAGGCCTCGGGGCTGGGCCTGTCTCTCCTCAACATCCCAACCTCAGGGAAAACACTTGTGTGCTTGTGAGAAATGAGTTTCCTAGCTAATGTTAGTCACTAAATACATTGAATTCTGTGCAAATATATCCCTTGCACACACATCTAGAGCTTCAGTGTCCCAGACTACATGCTGCCTGCACGTTATTCTCCATCATGGGGCTGTGATCAGACAGAAATATTCCATCTGCTGTTGCTCCTGCACCTATATCAAGGCTTTCATGAATTCTGACTTCACACCACCTCACAACGAGTACAGAAATGGAATGCCTGCCACATTCTGCTGCTCTTGGCCTCTCCTCACTGGCCTCCCATGTATATTCATCTCCTACTCCACACTGGATGGCTGTGCCCAGCTCTGGAGGCATGGGAGAACATCCACTGCCCATCACTTTGATTTCAAATCAAGCTTTTAAAGTATTTTTTCCCCCCCCAAGCTGTTGCTCATGCTGCCCACTGGCAGTTCTGTTGCTTCTCTCCCTTCTTAAAACATTTCCTTCATGCTGGTGAGATGCTGCAGATCCCTGCCCACCATGGTGATCCACAGCATCTCCTTGTTGTCCTGACCCCTCCTCAGCTCATTCAGCTCCTTTCTTTCACCTTTTACACAGATGGTTGGTTATTTCTGGACACACTCTCCTGTTTTATTCTGTTGCTTGCAATGCACCCTTGAGTCAGCAGAATTAGCAGGATTTACAGGTTTGTTGCTAGCAGAAATCATAAATAACAATAAAATCCTTAGAAGTTTTGGAATATAAATAAGTTATTTTGCCATTTTTCATGGATCGTGTTTTCTAATTTACTTCCCCACATTAGCACTTACTACTCTAGTCTTTCAAAGTCAGATACTATATTTTCACTTTCTCCTTATTTTTCTCCTCAGTTTGAAAGTTAAAAAAAAATAAATAATATTAATGCTAAAACTATTTCTATGTATTAGTGATAGATGGAAATACAATCTAGCTGGAAGATACCAAGGGGATTTTCTTTGTCAAATAGGGAAGATTTATATCCATGCCTAGTGGCTGGCTTTTCCAAATCCTCCCCAGGATTCACACATGGACAGAGAAGCAGAGCTATTCTGGGTTGCTGGAAGGAGGCCATTAGTCACAATGAGCACTTTACAGCTGGTACACATCACAGGGGCTGCTGACCAAATGAACCTTTAAAGCAGAGCAATTTTAAGCCCTGTAAAGCTCAGACACGTGCTAACTCCCAAAGAAAAAAAAAACCAAACCAAACCCAAACCACAATCTTAGGAATTAAGAAGAAAAATGTTCTGTTCTATCACACAACTCCTCACTCACTAAGTGCAGAGTCCTTCCTACAGCCAAAGAACAAGAAGAATCCAACAAAGGGTGACCTGAATATGCAGCCCATTTGGAAGCTGGTAATAAACTCACTCAAATTTCACAAAAGCTGGTCAAAACCAGAAATTCCTTGGAAATCCAAATAAGTCCTTACCTCAGATCTTGAGTTGAACTGTAATACTTTGTAGGTGAACTCTATTTTCTCATATGCTTTGCTACTTGGTCAGTGCTAAATACAGAAGAGAGGGTTAGGGTTTGGATTTTGGGTTGGTTTGTGTGTTGTGTTTTTCTGTTTGTGTGTTGGGGCTTTTTTGTATTTTGTTTTTTAGTCATTTCCTTGATTCCATAACTTCATTTGTTATTTTACCTGCATTGTCTAGTGTCATGTAAGATATTCTGAGAAGAAAATTCAGGCTAGGTAGTCGACTAGAATGAAGAGAGGGAAGTCATGAGGCCAAGGCAGTTGTAGCTGAATATTTCATTTTGCATTAGAAAGCAGGCTGAGGAGTTCAGCTTGTGAATCAGAAAAGGGCTTGTCCATATTGCTTTATTTTTTTCCCTGAGTCCCCCTGCAGAGATGAGCCAACCCTGACCTCTCTTGTGAGAAGACTACACCAGAAGCTTCAAGCAGAAAGGCTTCCCAATATGAAGCATTTTCCTTTTCCTCTTAATTACCCTCCTTTGCATGGCATCAAAATGCACAGCACAGGCTGCTGAGAAGCAAACTCTGAGTGGAAAGTTGCTGCATTACAGGGGAACTGAAGGCAAAGTTGCTACTGAGTTTCTAGACATGATGCACTGAAGATAAATCTGCTTTTCCCACCCTCCAGAAAGAGCCCTGCAGGGGCTTCAGCTCAGGAGACCACGGTTTGTTTTGGAAATTAACTCTCAGTAGCATCTAATTTCTGGAGCATGGTTTAAAATCAACTGTAACAAAGAAAGTTACTCCTCTTCAAACCTGCAATAACACTCCCATCTCCAAAGATCAGACCTCAGGGGGACCAGGAAAAGCAAACAAACATCAACAGATTAGCAGCCAGTCTCATTTGCTTCCACAGTTTTGGCAAACAAATGAGTGTTTTAATATTCCCTGGGCAAACTGCAGCAGTTTGTAGAAATCTGGGCTGTCAGATTTCAAGATCCACTGGAAATCTTTTCCTCCCTCTCAATTTAGTGTATTAAACAACACGTCTGGTTTGGGTCTGATCCAAGAAAACTAACCTGCATCCTACAAATCTTCTTGAAATTCATCAGGCTGGAGTTTTAATGATAACTTCATCAGGGTGCTCTGCTTTTCCTACTCATAGAATTGGGAATCAAAGGCTTGTCCACATTTCAGTGCCTGGTGTGTCCCTTCAGTCCTGCCCTCAGCTAGAAAAACAAAGAAATACTAGTTCCTTAATATAGGAAGGAATTAAGATAATTAAAAGAGATAATTAAAACCAAAAGATCCTTTTTCTTAGCTGCTTATACAAACAAAAGAGAAGCCTCTGCAGTGAATGCAAGGCTCTTTTTTACTGCCTTCTGAGCTACTCAAACCAGAAACCCTGTTTTGAGTGGAATAAATGAGTTGATTTGTTTATTTCTACAGCCCACAGCAGCAGCTCTCATCCAACAATGCTCCTTTGGGCTTCTATGCCAAGTGCTAGGTTGGTTTTGAGGGCATTTTGAGGTTTCTTTTGCTTGCTGTTGAGCAGAATGGGACAGGGAAAGATGTCATCATGTGGCATCATCAAACAGGGTGATGTTAACCTGCCATGCAAGCTCCAGACAGGTTAGGAAGTAGAAATCACAGGCATGGTCTTTCTTCTTTCCTGGTTAGCATGTAACCCTGCAGATCAGTGGGGAAAAAAAATCAGGCAGCAGCACTTCTCATTTCTTCAAAGCTAATCAGAGATGTCAGGTTCCTCCTCCTGCAACTCCAGCCAGTTGTGTTTGGCCATGAATCTCCCTGCCTGAGGGCCTGGAGATGAAGTTTGTGGTTGTCCCTTTCCAGAGGTCACACTGGAATCTGACAAGGTGTGTGGTGAGTTGGGACCACCAGGATGCCTTGAAGAAGTGCTGGGAAAATCCTGACCACACAGACTCTGTATTTCATCCTGTTCCTCTGATTTTCTCTGGAAGGAAATGGAAGAGAATGGCCACAGGGGTGATGTGGGGCAGGAGCCAGCTGCTCTTCTTCTCTTACTTGCCTCTTTTATCAGCCAAAAAGCTAAAATAACCCATTGTAAGGCAGGGGTAATGGGTTTATAATGGACATAGAGTCTGATGCCTTTGATTTTCTGCCTTTCCTTCCTGAAATATCTGCTGGTGAAAACACTTTCCTGAGAGAGCTCAGCAAAAGGACTATCTTCCCCCCAAATAAGTGCAATTGCAGATCTAATTCAGACCTGGAAAAACACATTACAGAGCTTACAGCAGGGGGGTTGGAACAGCTGACCTTTAGAGGTCCCTTCCAACTTAAAGCATTCTGTGATTCTATGAAACTGTTACCCAGAAATAATTATCTAGTGGTTTCAAATATAGTTAGGAATGTCCCTCTGAATGAGATCAACTGATGGAGGTTCTGAAGACCCAAAATGGAGCTGTGGAAGGAACATCACTTGCTCCACCTGGGTCCCTACAAAAGCTGATTTGCCTTTTTGAAGACCTAAGGAGCTGCAGAATGCTGCAAGTGAAGTGATTTGCTGCACTTAATTGCATTAATAATAGAGATTACAAGACAATAGATATTAGACTGTAATAAATGAAGCACAAGAGGGTGGGAAAATGAAAAACTGTGTTAATATTCCAGCTGGGTTCAGAGCAGTACAAGGAAGGACCATATTGTGGTCACTTCCATGGCAAAACCTCCTGCATGGATAAAAACAGTTTGCAATTGAATTATCTAGTTTGAGACCATGTGGGAGCAGGAGAGGAACTAGAATCTTTACCTCTGTATTAATTATTTCTTCTTTTTCTCCCCCCCTCCCCTCAGTTCCAATGTGGTTTTTATTCAGCTATTTGCATTTATTAAAGTGTAATTTACTTCAGCTCACTCTAAAAGGAAAATAAACATCTGAACGCCTTGTACTAATGAAAGCAAAAACCAATATGACAACAAAATTGCTAATATGATAAAAAATTGATATCTAACCAAGGCAGAATATCAATCCTGCTGTTTCTGGCTCACGTTCAATCTTAGGATGAGACAGAAAGAAGATATCTTTTCATATATATCCAGAAACAACACACTAGCACAATCCAATTAGAGCACAAGTTTCTTTTACCAGGACTAAATAAATCTAAGCAGGGACTCACAGCAGGATGAGTCCCAGTGCTCTCAGGACATTTTACTCCTGAACAAGAAAACTAAGTGGAAGATTCTCCCCATTGCACAGGATCTTTTAATGACAGGTGAAGCACGAGTCATATTGGGAGAGCATTTCTACCACCACAAATGCTGCCCAACACACCCCACGGGGGCTTTTGGATGTGAACCCACCTGCCAGCCTTGAAAAGGAGGGTACCAGGGCAAAGTGCCAACCCAGTGCCAAGCAGGTGCCTCACCTTGGTCTCACTGTGCCTGCCAAATGCTCACAAGCAGCTGAGAAGAAAAGCAGTGAGAAGAGACAGAAAAAAACCCTCTCATCTCCCCAGCCAGAAGTGGTTCCAGAAGCACTTCCATCATTTCCTAGCCCTGAGTTGACTTGTTGATGTTCACAGCTATCTCCAGTGCAGTTGCAGGCAAGAAACAAGTGCCTTGTACAGCACTGCCAGGGCAATTATGCTACATGATGCTCTAAAAGAATTTCAATTATTAAACAGAAACATATGTCACTTCCCTGCAGCTGAAAACACAACATTCACTTGCTTTGTTAAAAAAATCAAAGCCTGCTGGAGTAAATAGCATTGGATGTCATGAAAAAGCTTCTTGGCTTTGCTGTGAAATGGGGGGATGGTGCAGTTTTGTCTGGGGCAGCTCCCAACCTGCTGCTCCAGCAGCCTTGCCCTGCCACCACAGCAAACTCTCTGCCTTCCAGCCCATCCTTGCCCTCAGCATCTCCTGCCTCAACTACTGAATCTCCTTCCTACCTCCCACAAGATTCCTTCCTTTGCAGCCTGTTCAAAGCTGCTGAAATCATCTCCCTAGGCTGGCAAGTCTGGAAAGATCCTTCCCTTCTTCCCAAGATACATGAGCTTCCACTGTATGGAGCCCTCCTTGCCTTGCATGTTGGCTTTCATTCCTCATGATGGCCCTTGGCTCCTTCTTTAAACCACCAACAGCCTTGATTTTCTCCTCACTTTTGTTCTCCTCTCAGATGGAACTGCAGAGCATCTCCTCCTGCAAAGTTTTTCATTAGAGGACTTGAAATGACATTAAAAGTGCAAGATTTTCCAGACAAACTGCTTTATATATATCTAAGAAAGTGGGAATACTTCTCGTGCTTTACAACAGGAACAAAGTTTAGTTTCTAAAACCTCTTCCTGTTTTTCTCCTTTGTGGAGACCATTTGTGAGCTGCTCTGGGTGACCCTGCTCTGGCAGGGGGCTGGACTAGATCTTTTGAGGTCCTTTCCAACCCCTGACACTCTGTGATTACCTGGCTAACTTCTGGGGCTTGTAAGGATGCACATGATGATATTAAGGAGCACTGGCAACATGGTTTGTTAATTTGACAGCAAGCTGAGGTCGTTTAAAACCCATCAGAGACACACTCTATGGTATTTCTCTTTTACAACTGTCTGTTTGCAGCATCTCTGAGTTCACCTTCATGCTCAACTTGCAAAAAAAAACTAGAAGAAGAAATGATTTTGACACTAGGAGGGAGATTGAAGGGGTAGATGTCACAGTCCCAGAAATCCCACTCCCTGCCTTTGGTTAGAAAACAGCTTCTCTGTGGAACAGAGCAAATTACTAGTGCTAGTTCTCAAACCCAATTCCCAGGCAGGATCACAGCTCTGGATGCCCTGTGGAATTTGGCAAAGATCTGGTTGCTCAAGTGGGAAATGGAACATGCAGAAGAGAAGAGGCATAAAACAGCCCTGTGAGGACAGAGGACCCCAGTGAGAGCAGAGCAGAAATTCTAACCCCCAAACTGAAGCCAGCAGACAGCAGGAATTGCAAGTACAGTCTCTGAGCTAGGAGTAAATACATTTTAAAAGCTACAACTAAGACCAGTAAAATAAAGAAAAAAAAAAAAAAAAAAGAAAAAGAGCAAGAAAAAAGGTCCCCTGCAGAGAACATGGAGAATAAGAAAAGCATGAAAGAAAAACATATAGTTATCAGGCTTCCTGAGGAGAGATCTTATTAAATATTAAAGCAAGACCATTATTCCCTCCTGGCTGGTAGGAAATACACTGAGCAGTGTAGGTACAAGAACCCCCACCAGTTTAGGGTGAAGAGGCTGGAAATAAACCCCAGAATTATTCTCAGAGGTTCAGCACATTTTTATTTGGTCCCCCTTAAAAATTATGACCAGAGAAAAAACAAAAGATAAAGAAGAGAATAAGATGCCAGCTTGGCTGTGATGAAAAACACCCTTAATTGAGAAAGCTTCCAATCCTAAACACCAAGAATTGAAGGCTAACTCAGAAAAATCTCATTAGTCCTGGAATTAAAGCCCAGGCAGATCTAAGAGTTTTGAAACAAAACAGAGAAGTGAGAGAGAAACCAGATCTCTTTAACAGGAGAAGACAAAATTTGCAGAGAAAATAGGAGGATGGTAGGATGAAGGCAAAGAAAAGAGACAATGAGGCCAGGCAATTTATTAGCAATAGCAGGAAATATCTGATGACTGGTTTAGAATAAACAGTCAAATTCTTTGGACATGTTTTAGAAAGGATTATGTGGAACAGATACAGCTCCTCTGGAGAAAAGACAACCAATTGTCCTATGGATTGGCATCAGTTTCAGGGAGAAAAAGAAGATGAGAGGATGAGGTTGGATAAGCCAATTATCTATGAGTGCATATCTGGATTTTACACCCTTTAGAAGAGCCTTAAATCTTTAGTAGTAGATTTCTTTTATGAAATTTGCCAAAACAAAAGCATTTCCTTCTCCTGTAACTAAGAAAGGACAGCTGTACTTAGAGCCTGGAATAATGGGTTGTTATATAAACCTGGTGATAAAAATGGTGATACAGAGATTTTACTGAAATACCACCAGACAGAACAAAAGCTGTACTAATTGGATTTCTGCACGTAGAAAAGGATTTATTCTGCAACAAAACAACCCAAACCAACCTGTAGATAACTGTAGGAGGTCCCTGAAGCTGCTGTAAAACATGCTGAAAAAATTCTTGTGGTATGGGCACTGGAAAGCACAAGTGGTTTCAAAGAGCAATTAGCTAAATCCATCCAAGCAAGTCCAGTGTGACCCAATAAACAGAGTTGTGCAGGAGGGTAAGGGTGAGACTGCTTGGATGAGACATTCCACTGCTCAGAAAGCAGAGGGATGCTGCTGAGAAGTTCAGCAGGAAAATGGAGAAAATGGCTTGTTATTTATAGGCAGCACCAGGCAGAGGATGAAAGTGGCAGAAGGGCATCTCAGTTCTGAGAAACTCAGCTCCCTCTGACTCAAAAAAGTAAATGAAAACCAACTTTCTTTTCAACGTGTCCTCACATCCCTGCCTGAATATGAGAAGCTGTGATCTTCTCACATCTCCCCACTGAGGCAGAGTTTGAAGGCAAGGATGAGCTGACCCTTTGTGGGCCAAACCTGCCTGGGGATGTATATGAAACCTTACTAAGAAAACCAGACACTACCTCAAATTGGATAAAAACTTCTCTCATGTCTTCCAAGGAAACAATGCAAAATAAATATGGAGATCTCTAGAGACTCCCTTTTGAGGCAGAAACTGCAATGCACAGACCAACAGTTATTTTTATTTGCTGCTAGACTACAAACTTTTCAAATGTAGAAGGGATGAGCTCCTTGCTGAAAAAAAAAAAATAAAGTTCTTTGTGCTGTGTTCTAAGAAATCCTCAGAGCTAAAAGAATATCTCAGCACCATCTGTCAGAGTAGCCAACTTTCTGGACTGTGTGTTGCAAAGCCTGAAATGCAGCCCAGCTCTGAGCTTTAAGGCACTCTGAAAAGGATCCAAACACACTCAGGGTTTCAGTGTGGTGGTTACCTAACACAAAAAAAAACCAGAGGCAGGAAAACAGTGGCACAAAGTTATCACTGTAGCACCCTGCACAAATGTTTGTGTCTAAGCAGTGACCCTGAGATCTCCCCTCTTCAGCCTGGGATTGTCTGGAAAACATGCAAGTTTTCTCTTTCTGCCCCCAACATGCAGGAAATTCCATTAAACACACAGCCAGGTGAAAAAAATATTGTATTTTTAAAAAAATTATATCTGTATTTTTTTAATATTATATCTGTATTTTTTTATATTATATCTGT
>JAABPQ010004994.1:158236-172456 GCA_033439865.1 Alcedo quadribrachys
AATCCTAAATAAGGTCTGGGTTTATTAGAAGCATCCTTTGTAACATGAACTACTCCACAAGCTGCATTTCAGACTTGAACCCACCACTTCCTACATTTTCATTCATAAACATTATGATCAGGGTGCTGTGGGCATGCAGAAGAGGAATGAAATGCAAGAAAAACAAGTTAAAAAGAAGGTTAATACCTGTCAGTCATCCTCTGAGTTCATAAATGATCCATTCTTCATGATGCCCAGGCTGTCACCACATGACACATGTCACATGAGGAGGGCAAGATTATGTTTCTGATCCTTCAAAATTCATTTTAGTCAATTCCTTTTTTTCCCTACATTTCTTTTTTCCTTTCCCTTAAATGATTTAATGATTAAATGATGACTTAACTGTTTTTTTTCTGAAGCTACTGAATCATGTACACAGACATTAAAAAGAATTTTCTGTTCAGCTTCTTACATAATAACAGCTAAATTATTTCTAATTTATCCATTAAAACATTCCATTGTCTTTCAAAGAAGTTTTGGAAAATGATTGAGCATTATTACATGTCTCAGCACCTGCTTTTTACTGAGGGGTTTTAGGTTTCAAAAGAAAGCTGCTGGTAATGTTTTCTTGATATGTCAAAGATTTCTACGTGTTGCTTTATAATTAAGCAAAGTTTAATAGTGGGTAATTAAAGTATTATGTTGTTGAACATTAAGCTTCTCCCAAAATCTTATTTTCCAACAATTGCAATTCTAAATAAATTCTAAATAGAAGAGCAAGCAGCAAAGGAAGCCAATTTTCCCTGTTTAGCACTTAGGTTAACTTGGCTAAAACAATGAAAAACTCATTTTAAGGCTGACACACTCCAGTAGAAACATTTCCAGTGGTAGCAAGAACACACAACCATGAAACACCAGCCAGCTGAAGATGAGGTGGTTGAGATGTTTTCATCTGAGATGTTGTCTCCCAACTCTCCATAAATGGTTATTCCATTTGAATGCACCATTGTGGAAGCTTAAATTTGAGAGTGAGCTGGTAAATGTACAGGAACCAAGGAAGAAATTGTAGTTTAAAAAGATATATATTATATGGAATAACCATGTTATCCTCTGTACCACACTGGCATACTGCTCTGTCAGCAGAAAATAAAAGAGGAGCTGTGAAATGTAAGGGCTTCTGCTTACACAGCTTCTGGTAGACGTGGAAATCAAGGTGTGGGTTGAATTTCACTGAATCAGTGGATTTATGCTGACATAAAGATGCAATGAGACAGAGCTGAATGGGAACTCCATTCCTGCAGGCTCAGCTATCTCATCTTCTCTAATAATTCCTACAGCCCATTGAGTTGTGGAGTTTTTTCTTCTTGCTATTAAGAACTACTGACAAGAAGTGTGTGTATATATAGATTTCTTGATAATAAACATTTTAATTGCCCTCACCTATATCACTTCCTTATGCATTTCTCCTACATCATGACACCTCCTACTATTTTTATTCTCATTTTCCATTCAGATACACAATCTGCACCCTTTTTTTTCCAAATCACATGGCAAACCTCCAATGTGATTTATTGTTAGGCCTTGAGTCTACTGAGCTATCTAAGTTTAATGCTTCATTTTAATCATATGAATAGTCTCCCTGAAATGTAATCTTACATATGCTTAATGCTGATCACAGTTATTAACAGTTTTTGTATCAGGCACTGCCTGGAAACATTCAGATTAAAGCTTCATTCTTCAGAGAAACATGTAGGACTAAGAGATCATCCACACTTTGCATCCCCCTCCCTGTATCACAGCCTAATTAAAGTAGCATCAGAAGAATAACAACCTGATCTTTTGCTTTGCATTATTATTCACTTCATGATGAGGGAATCTAATTGTTTCAGCTTCTTTAGGAATTAGACTTAATATTTTGTAAAACAAGCTTGAAAAAAAAAGCCTCTGGTTAATTTGCCTAAGGTAAACAAAGAGAAAGTATTTTCTATTCCTCACCTCTACACTTGGAGCAAGAAGGCAAGTTAGTAGGATGGCATCTTTTCATGGCAAGGCCCTCAGTGTCCAACTCCTACCAGCTTCTGCAGGCCCTCAGTGTCCAACTCCACCAGGTTCTTCAGGCCCTCAGTGTCCAACTCCTACCAGGCTCTGCAAGCCCCCAGTGTCCAACTCCACCAGGCTCTGCAAGCCCCCAGTGTCCACCTCCACCAAGTTCTTCAGGCCTGTGTCCAACTCCACCAGGTTCTTCAGGCCCTCAGTGTCCAATTCCACCAGGTTCTTCAGGCCCTTAGTGTCCAATTCCACCAGGTTCTTCAGGCCCTCAGTGTCCAACTCCTACCAGGCTCTGCAGGCCTCAGTGTCCAACTCCACCAGGTTCTGCAGGCCCTCAGTGTCCAACTCCACCAGGTTCTTCAGGCTCCTAGTGTCCAACTCCACCAGGTTCTGCAGGCCTCAGCAGCCATGTGATGAACTTAGAGCACCTTCAGTACTTCAAGGAGGCCTGCAGAAAGATGAGGAGGAACTCTGAGTCCAGGACTCTAGAGTTGGATGAGGGGTGATGGTTTCAAACTGAAAGAGGGGAGATTTCAGCTCGAGTAGGAAGAAAGTCTTCACTGTGAGAACAAGAACAGGCTGCCCAGAGAACTTCTGGATGTCCTGGAAATGTTCAAGACCAGGCTGGATGGAGCTCTGAGCAACCTGCTCTAGTGGGAGGTGTCCCAGCCCATGGATGAGCTTGGATGGAACAGGATGAGCAACACTACAACCTCTGTCATACCAGGGATTAAAAAAATTCACTGCTAACACAGTTTTTATACATTTTCATAAGCTCCAAAGCATTCCAGTTCTGGCAGCCACTCTCATTACTAAGCCTGTAGATTGATCAACATCAGACAAGAAATTAGGACAGCAGCCATCCAACATAAAAGCAAGTCCAACCTATTTGGTTTCTCACCCCCTTATTCTCTTGCTATTAAATGTAATACTCAACTTAGCACCTTTTAAAGTCATAACTGTATTCCCTGTTTTTCACACTGCATTTCACTTTCCACACTTGTGTAAGGAGCCACCATTTACTACCTTCGTAGAGCATCTGACACCTTGTGGAAAACTTAAATAAAACATTCCCATTCTGAAGCTTTTTCCCAACATTGGGTATGTTTTCTATTAGCTCATTTGTGATCCATAACACCAAGCTACTTTTTCAGGCAACACTTCTCTCAAAAGCCTTGTCCCCAAAGAGAGCAGAAGTTTCTACAGCAACCAGTTGTGAAATCTTAAAGCCAGGATTAGCACATAAATAAACCAAAGTGTGAAGAAAAAGTTGCTTTCCTACTAGAATTCCTCTGTAGTGAAGAAACAGAGAATTTTCTCTAAGCAGTCTCAACCAGTAGGTCTAGTGGAAGAGCAATACATAAAGTTTCAGTGACTTTAGCAGTTACATCAGTTTGTCCCAGAAGTCTTGGGTAGTTATAATGCATCTGAATCATCCTCACCTTGTGTGCCATAAAAAAAAAATCATAATTCTCAGAGTCTGTTCTTCCAGCACCTGTATTTTCATTCCTCAATATATTAATGCCTTTCTTTCTGATTTTCCCTTTTTTATTTTGGCCCAACTGAGCAGAATTCAATCTCTTCTGAGGATTGAGTGTATGAACAGAGTGGCACATGGAAGAAATTGCATTTAGAAGAAGACCAGAGATATGAGGAGCTTCACTGGCACGTCCAGAAGGATATTTGTGCTTCCATGTGTGTTTCCATGTGTGCCTGAACACTAAGTTGAGCATCCAGATGTGAATGAGAAGAGAGAATGAATGAGGAGAGAATGGGGAAGGGTGCTAGAATATTTGCAAGGCAGTCATGGGGTTACACTTTAAAGCAGAGATTAAGTAGCTAATTAATTGATTAATCAAAACAATTAACTAGATGTCAAATCAGCACAGCAGTAAATTTAAAGTCAATTAATTCATATATTCAAAAGAACAGTCAATAATTAATAAGGAATTAAAGAGTTTGTTAATTACGTGGCAGCAGATGAGTTATGCAGAAAACTAAAGTGAGAAGCAATTAATTAATTATGCAGAGAATCAAATGAGCCACCAAATATTTATGCAAAGAATCCATACAAATGGGCAGTTTAAAAACAGATGGGTGGCAAAAAGTGCTGAGATAAGTTGAAAAAAGTGTTTAATAAGGACCAATTACTGGCAGCTGTAGTTAGCTAAGCTATTAAGACAGCCATTTGAATCCAGAATGAAAGTCAGGTCAGAAATCAATTGAGTGAAGAGAATTAGGTTATCAAATAGATTCTAAAATAAAGACTCGTGCAGACATTGGGAATTGCTGACAGTTCCAAGGGGCAGGTCTGGATTAGAAGCACAGGGCAGTGAAATTGGAAGAGACACTGAAAATACATCTTTGCCACAGTATTTTAGGATCACAGCCTTGCCATTTCTCTGCTTGCTGCCCCAGTGCTGCACCCTGCACCCTATTCAGCTGAGAAATGAAGCAGGATTTGGGTCTTCCATTCATCTGTAAACTGCTGGGAGTGCCACTGCAGCATCAGGCAAAGCCATCAACACTGGATCTGAGGAAAAGCTCCATTTCCACCAGTAAAAGGATGTCCATTATGGCACCAGTGTAACTGGAAGGTAGGGCACACAGATGTGATGCCATCAATTAGTCCAAGTGGTGCCTTTCACACTCAAAACCAGATAATATTAGGGCTCAAGAAGCTACAGTACATGTCTATTCCTAAGAGATATTTGATTTGAGAAGCCTGGTTTATTACTCATGGGATGGAGAGTAATTTTAACACACCAACTAATGCTAACCAATATATATGCAATATAAATACTTTTCACCCCTCAGGCTCTACCAAGACCAGTGTCCAGGAAAGGCTCTCAAACTTCATTTTAGCTTCTTTAGCTTAGCAATAAATCTCCTAATTAGCAGGTGGCTGAGCCTAATTTGTTTCACTTTTGTATTTTACCTTTGTATTTGATAACTGTAATTTTTATACCATAGTGCCAACAAGTTTTTACTTGGAATTAAATAAGTATTTCTGACTAGGAGTATTTCTGCAGTGGGTTTTATGGTAATGACACAGCACAGAAGAACACAAGGTTAATATGAGAGCAGAGGCCTTTGAAAGCTGGGTCATGGGATATGGTGCAGAGGACAACTGATGTGGGAGGAAAAACACCACAGGGGAGACCCAGAGCCCTGAACAACTTCCCAACAGTAGCTCAAAGAAATCCAGCCTGTGGCAGTGGGAAAAAGAGGTTTAGGACTGACAAATAAATCCATAAAGAATACACCCCATCTATGCAATACAGCTGCACCATGCAGTTGCACAGCACTTAAGGAACAGTGAGGAGAAAAATCTTACCAGACACCACCCAAACAGGCTGAAATAATAATGATGATAATATGATAATAGATAATATGATGCTAATAAGTTGCTGCAATCCCTGGCTTCTTGTTCAGGAAGATGAGCACCATCAACCTTAGGACCCAGAGGGGCATTAACAGCAAATATTCTGTTTATAGAGAGAGAATTTGTGTACAGCAATTCAAACTATGTTGTTATTATCCAGGCTAATATTCTTTAAATAAACTGTGAAAATTTCAGTCATACCAGCAATAAATTCTTGACTTCCTAACAAAAAGCTGGTTTATTTTTGTCCACGGGGAAAATTCCCTTGGAAATTCACATATTCACCTATGACTTCAAATTCTGGAGAACAAGACCCAAGGTCAATTTTTACCAGTCTCCAGAGAGAAAATCAAGTGAAAAATGTGATTTTTTTTTCATGCCCCCATGGAGGGGGTTCTACTCATTCTCCAAATTCTCTTTTTCCCCTCTTCCTACATAGAAAACTCATTAGAAGTAGATCCATTGCTTCTCTTTTGACCCCTTTCCATACAGCAAAATGCAAACTTTCCTCATGGAAAAAAAACAACTGCTGGTATTTTTCTGTAATTATGGAATTTTTTCTGGGGAAAAAAAAATGTTGCTCAGAATTTTTAAATGAAGTTTTGCCAGGAAAGCCAGTTAACCACTTCCCACAAAGCTTCAGAGAGGACACAACTGCCTGACCTGAGGTCTGCAGCACTCCTTCAAAATTAAACACTTCAACAATTGCAGAGATTTTGGGGCTGGAAGGGTGATTTGTGACAGAGAGAAACAGTTCCTTGTGGGAAACAACTGAAGAGCTTTGTGGAGCTGCACAGAGCAAAAAGTGAGACAAATAATAGTGACAATAAACCACCATATTAACCTCTTCTGATTTCAAAACTAACCTCCCACTATTATTTGCAGACAAATCTCAACAGAAACAGACAATTAGCATCACTGAAAAGGCCATTGTGTTTCCTTAATGGCCACAATGACAACTGCTGCTAGAAACTACAGTTTCCTCACCCAGCTGCCTTCTGGACCCTGGTTTTGCTGCTCAGCACAGGTTTCCAGCTCAAGAAAAAAACCCCAAACCTCTGGGAGTCTCTCAGATGCAGGAACAAGTTCAGGAGAATCGGGGGGAAAAGAATTGGGAAGTTTATTTTAGTCAGCATCCTCTCTCAGGACTTCTCCACAGGCCTTGTGATGGCTCCTTGCTCTACAGAAAATGCCAACTCGTAAATAAGAAAGCAAATAAACCCAGTAAATTATACTTAAAATAGCATTAGAGGCAGAGTAAAAGAAAATGCTTGCCAAGTGGGGGGGAAAAAAAAATAAAAATCAATATTATTTAACACATTTCTAGATTGCCAACCACCACAGCACACAGGAGCTTACAACAATCAAAATACAACTTCAGTGGGGGAGCAACTGTGAGCAGCAAGAAAATCGATCAGAAGTTAAATGAAATGCAGGGAGCTTTGGTTCTAGCTGAGAAAGCTTCTCCTCCCACAGCACACTGCAAAAAAAAAATGAGGGTGGGCCTTGGCTAGAAGTCTTAATGGTTAAGCAAAAGTTAGGAAAGCAAGGTTACAACCAAGGTTTTATAGCCCTTCTTAATACTGAGGGGGAAAAATGATATTAAGTGGAAGAAAAAAAAAAGAAATCTAGAGTATTTCAAAGTGATTCAAGACAACAAATGATTTCTGATATGCAAATACTCTGTAGTATTATCATTCCAAAGCCTCTCTGAATTCATCACAAGGCCTCATGTGAAGAGCTAGAAAGAAATCCAAGAGTCAGGGACAGTCAGGAGGGATTTTCTTGCAGGCAGATTTCACTGGATCACCTCACCCTGCTGAAGGACTCACCTGGAGTAATGAACATTTCCTATGTTCACACCAGAAAGAAGGTAGCCAATGAATTGTGAGGAATAATTCTTCCCTGGGAGGTACCAGAGCCTGGCCCAGGCTGCCCAGAGAGGCTGTGGAGTCTCCTCTGGAGAGACCCCAACCCAATGGATCTGTTCCTGGGTGCCCTGCCCTGGATGCCCTGCTCTGCCAGGGGGTTGCACTCCAGCATCTCCAGAGCTCCTGGGTGCTCCAGCATCACCACAAGCCAACATCAGAGCACTGCAGAAGACCAAACCCTCTAGGAAGAGTGAGGGGAGAAGCCTGGGGGGAGGTTCACAGCCAGGGCCATCCCAAGTGGAGCCTCACACAGCAGAAAACTGAAGCTGAGGGAAAAACTGGGTCCCCTCCCACGTGTTCTCACCAAGTGGAAGCTCCTCAGCTCAGTGTTTCACAGGTTCTGCTGCACTTGTGGCAGTGTCTTCTGGTGAACCAAACCCTGAGCTGGGCAGGTACAGAAGCAGAGCATCTCACTCTCCACACCTCCAACTTGCCTCAAGACTTTCCCACCTAGGCAGTGGTTATTAATACGAAGGACCACGTGAGCCAAATGCTTTTATTGCTTCACTAATCACCTTTATTGATATTTGCATGAAACCTGCCTGTTTTCTCAGTCCATCTGTTCCTGCTGCTCATTTCTAATGGTAACTTTTAATTCTGCCTTGTTAGAAAGGGCTCAGATGGAGGCAATTATGTCAGCAAAAACAAAGGATCATGATTTCTAATGGAGAATAGGAAGCAGAAGCTATTAGATTTGCTATTAATGTCATTTCTAATAATCCTTAACTAGAACTGCTGGTACATAAAGCCCTTTGCAGGATCTATTGGCTGCCTTAAAAAGCCAAAGAAATGCTCAACTGAAAAGCAAATATTTTAAAGAACAGAGTAAAAATATCACCTCTTTTAATGTCACCTGAATGCAAGCAAAGCAATAAGGAATGATTGAAGGTGTTTGGAAGACACTAAGCTGGTTTCTCTGCCTCTGTATGAAATTCACAGGGATTTGCTCTCTCTGAAGCTGAGTGGCTCCCATTGTAACTCTAAGGCAAATCCTTTGGAAGTGCAGAATCCACTGGAAAGATGCTGCTTTCCCATGGAAGTTTAATGGTGGAAATGGTTAATTTCACTAGCCAAGAAAGGATGAGTTTTGACAGGATGAACTGTCCTCTCCTCTGTACCACCATGGGAGGAGCTGGCCCATGGGTATTGCATCTCAGGTGGAATTAAATTTGCTTCACCCACCCTAATCCATAGGCCCACTTTTATCCTTAAAATAAATATACTTGAGGAGAACCTGAAATTCCCCTGAGCCAACATCAGGCCTATTTAGGAATCCATTAAATAAATTCTAGATTAATTTTCACTGGGAAAATAAAATGGTCTGAGACATTCACTACTTCATGGGTAACTTTCCTGTATTTCTAGTGTGAAACTCGTTTCAATTTGCAAAGATAAATGCCTTGATTTTTCCTCTTTGCTCAGTAACAGCATGCAGGGTAATACAAGCTGGGAGAGTTGGCATTTTCCTTTGAGCAAATTCTACACAGCAGGAACCAAATCCTTAACTGGAGAAAATCAGCATAATTTTTTGCACATTAGATGCTGAAGAAACACTCAAGAGTCTCACCTTTCTGAGAAGTTCTGAAAAATTAGAATGGGGGGGTTTTTTTATTACTGTGTTAGCCTGTAGACAATTAGATGTGATTAGGGTAATCAATATTGCTGGGAAGTCATGATACCTAATACCAAAGAAGCTCTTTCCTAGAAAATGGAGGCTGGAAGGAATGAATGAGGCAGAGCTGCAATGCAGGGCTCCTTCCAACAGCAGGACCTGCACATTTCCCTACCAGCTCTCTAAAGAGCAGCTGGGATTTCTTTTTCTAATTACAATTCACTCTCTCTCCCCTCCTCCAACCCCAAATTCATTTGAACATAGCTTCTTGTTAATTAACTACATTAATTGGTAATGCTCCTTGGCAAATTTAGCAGGTTTCTGCAAGCAGTGGCTCTAATATCTATGTCTAAATGCATATTCACCCTGAGAAGAGTCCTGAAAAAGCCCTCCCTCCACTCTTTACCTGCTTCTCCTCATTCCAAAGTCTTCTCTGACCTCAAGTGTGGCTTGTGAAGGCCCAGAAAGTGGTGAGAAAACTCCTGCTGAATGCACTGTAAGGCAGAAATTAAGTGCTGGGACTTCTCTGAGGTTTGGGATGTGGGGAATGGAGGAGTCCAAGTGATCAGTGATGGCACCAAGCTCTGCATGCAGCTGAATTCAGCATCAGCCATCACTGAGGCAATGCAAGCCACTGGGATTCAGTTTCACTGCAAACTGTTTATTTATTTAGGTAATCAAATATTGATTTAGCCAGGCACTAAGCTAACTACAGATTTCAAAATGCTGGCTTTTAATTATTGTGGATGATTTTTTCAACATTTAGCTGTACATTCCAGCAATGCATGGCAGCACAGTGATGGCTTTACCTGGATTTTAGAGCAAGGCATCTTTTGTCACCTCCCTAGTGCTAGAGGCTGGAGCAGCTCTCCTGCTAGACAGAGTCAGGGGTGATCAGTCTGGAGAAGAGGAAGCTCTGGGGGGACCTTAGAGAACCTTCCAGTACCTGCAAGGGGTCTGTAAGAGAGCAGGGGAGGGTCTGTTCACAAGGGTCTGTAGTGACAGGACAAGGTAGTTGATTTAAGCTGGAAAAGGGGAGATTTAGGTTAGATATTGGGAAAAAGCTCTTTATCTGAGGGTGCTGAGCCCTGGAATGGGCTGCCCAGAGAGGTGGTGGAGGCTCCATCCCTGGAGACATCCCAGGCCAGGCCTGAGGAGGCTCTGAGCAGCCTGAGCTGGTTGGAGATGTCCCTGCTGAGTGCAGGGGGTTGGACTGGATGCCCTTTGGAGCTCCCTTCCCACCCAATCCAGTCTATCTGATCAACCAGCATCTCCTACCCCAAGAGCCCAACAGCTTGCACTGAGAAGTGCTGTGGCACAGCAGCCTGCCCCAGGAGCACATAAATCACTCCAAGCTCTCATTTCAATTTGTGATAGCAGGAATATCCAGGAAGAACCACTCCCCCCTGCCTCATGCTGCTGTTCTAGGTACAGCCCCACGTCCAGTGCATGGTTTGGTCACTGTAGCTCTGCAACAAGGCTGCTGAGAACGGAGAAAAAATGATTAAAAAAATAAAAGAAAAGAAAGAAAAGGCTTGAAATTCATTTTAGAATAAACTCTGCTGCCACACAACACTGTGCTGGGTCTGAGAAACAAGAGCTGCCAACTCAGCTAATGGGAACTGAGTAAACAGCAGAATGAAACTGCTGGTAAAGAACTGCTAAGAGGGCCAGGAAGGAAAGTGCCAACTGCATCTGTGACAGAATCTGCCTGACCTGCAGGGTAAGAAGCAGTTCACAAGTCTCAGGCTATAATGACTTGCTCTAAAAGCTCTAAATCTTTCAGTCTTCACTACAAAGTGACAACTGTTTCCATGCCAGAGAGGTGTGAGCTCTAATTTGTTTCTGCACCTCTCTAATAAGACTCATGTCTTGATTCTAATGTGTCTAAAAAAAAAAACCACCATGGTTTTGCTCTCTTTCCTATTTCATCTTTAAAAGGGGTTTTCAAGATCTGGTTGTACCCACTGAATTTTTTCCTCTGGGGAGTTCAGAGTAACCACTGGGGGCTTTCTCCAGCATGGATCCTTCTTCCAAAAGCTCTGCAGAGCTGAGAGAACACAACTTCCCAATGAGAAAGTTCTGAACTACCACCAGCAGCAGAGGAAGAATCACTTGGGGAACAGACCCACTCTGATTCAAATCTGTGTTCTGCAAAACCTTCCTCACAGCTCATCAGCCCAAAAAACCCTGCCAAGCTTATTCCATCTGTTCAGATCCTGACCTGCAGCCTGGGAAGAGTGGCCAAGTGGATGAGCAGAGCAGGACTGGGAGTGACAGTAACAGGTCCAGAGAAGCAGCCAACAGCAAAAACATCCCTCCTGCAAACAGGAGGAGTGGTTGTGCTTCCAACCAGGCTTCCCAAAGCATTCCAGTGCCCAGCCATGGCACTGCACAGGGCACAAAAGCTCTCTGGCTTTTTCTGGAAATCAAAATTCCAAAGATACAGTTGTGCACTGGAGTTTCTCTGGGATGCTTCACCCTGTACATCCAAAATTAATGGGGGTGTTAATCTAAGAACAGTCACACAACCCTATTTTTTTTTTGCTGAAGCAGCATTTCACACATTCAACTTGTGATAGTTTAACTTGCTTCCAGGAAGACACAAATTCAACCCCTAACACTAATAAACTCCAAGGGTTCCACTTGTATCTTCCCAGCATGAAAAGCAGGGGAGCAAAGCAAGGCCATGGGGCTCTCTGGGGTTCTGGGAGGTTCCCTGAGTTAGCTGTGCCCAGTTCAGAAGCTGCCATCCAACAGACAGCTTGCAGAGAACATTCTACACCTCACCTACCTGCAGGAGCAGCCTAACAACCTGTTTGGTCAATCTGGCTGTGGCTAGGAAGGGTATCCAACAGCAGCAGCCCAGGCAGGACCAGCAAAGCCCTGAGTGCAGCTCTGCAGCAGCCTGAGTGGGAAATCACTGCTCAGCCTGCATGGAAACTCAGCCCTCCTTTCCCTCTCCCTTACACAGCAAAGCTTGCTAGAAAGAAATGTGAATAAACCTGATGTTACAAACACCTCTGGCTCCAAGAGCATCATTTTGGGGCATTTAACTATGGGGAGAGATGCTCAATGGTTATTTCCTTGCTATTTTTCCATCTAAAGATTCATAACCCAGCAATGGCTGAAGCAAAAAAAAATAAATCACTGCCCAGCTAAATAAAAAAGGCAATTTGCATTTCTGGCAATACTCAGGAAAAAAAAAATAATAAAAAAGAAGAACCACCAAATTCTTTACATACAGATACCTGAAAAGCTTCTGAAAGAGAAAGATTTGGGTATTGCAGAAGAAAAAAACTCAACTCCAGTTTGCTAAAATACATCTCACTTGCCAGGTTTCCACAGCAGGGAATCACACAGGGATCTGTGCAGTTGAAAAGATGAACACAGGATCTGGAAAGGGATTGAATAGCACAGGGGTGAATTTTGCCAAGAGAAAAATTATTCTGAATAAGCAAAATCAAAAGCTCACTGGGAAAAACTGCAGCATTGAGGTCTGAAGTGCAATGTGAGCACTGACAGGCTCTTAGTTGGCCATGAGGTCTTGGATGTGCAGTAGCCAGCCCTGTGAGAACTGCAAGGAATGTGGATGCTCAGCAGGCAAGACAATGGCAAACAGCAGGTAAAACATCAGCAAAGAATGGGATTGAAAGGGAGAAAACACTGGTGTGCTTAGAAATCCATGGGGTGCCCCTGTGCCAGGCACTGCAGGTGGAACAACCTCAGAGAGAGCAGAACAAGGGGGAAACAGGAGGAGAAAAAAAAAACAGAAGATGAAATGTGGCACTTTTAACATGAGAAAAAAAAAGAAGAAAAAAAAAAAAGCTATGATTTTGATTCTATAGCTGGTAAAACAGGTTCTGGTGCAGATGTATAAAATCAGAAATTACACAACAGAGATGTGGTGATGGTGGTAAAGCCAGCCCTAGGAAATACAGCTGAGAACTGGGGGATTTGATCAGCACAGAACACTAGAGGCTCAGGAAGAGACCAGGCTGATTTGCCATCCTGCCACCAGCAGCTCTTCAACTCACTGCAGCTGCAGGTGAGAAGATGCTGACCCTGCTGGCTGCTGGAAGCTGGGAATGCAGATCCTGGGCATGGCTGTATGGGAAGCATCACCTTGCAGTGGCCCTGCTCCTTACACCCTTCTGGGAGCAGGCAGCAGGTGAGAGCAGCCAGCTGGAGGCCAGAAGAAGACAACTGGTGGGGCAGAAGAATCTGTGTCCTCCACCTGCTACCTGGGCAGGGGAACAAACCCCTGGTCAGGTCCCAGCTGCTCAGAAGTGAATTGGGTGTCTCCAGAGGAACACAGTTGAACTGGAAAAAATAAAAGGACGTATCAAACAAACTCTCATTTTTCTTCTCCCTCCTTTTGTCTGCAAAGGGGCATCTGAGTTTTGATTTACTAAGTAGTTACTACAAACTTCCTCCCAGTGTTTAAGTGCTGTGTGATCCTTTCACTTTCCCATTCCACTTCCTGAAGCTCAGCTATCCCCAATAGATCTTCCTGGACAACTTCAGACACTCACTTCTTCTTTCCCAACAGAATATTTAAAGGCAGAAATCTACTTTATGATACCAAATTGTCTAATGCTTACCATCTGTTTCTGTGTAAAGGGGATCATTTTTTCCCATGTAATATTAAAGGAGAACCATAACAAATAGCAGGGGCTGGATAAATAGTTTCCTCTCCCAATTTTAAATCTCCAGCATTTTACACCAAAGTAATTTTAACTGAAAGGAAAATCTAAGTGGTCATTCATCACTGGGCAGAAATGCTGCTATTAGTCTCCAAGTCTAACAGCTGAAGCCTGGGAGAGTTCATCACTTTTCCCAATAAATCAAACATGCTTTTTTTAAAATACTGATATAAAATTCTGGTACTTTGTACTTCCCATTACAACTTCCAAGAAATTTTTAAGCCCATGATAGACATTTAATAGAAGGAATACCTGAAACATCATTAATGTCTGTTGACATCTTTGCCTGTGATCATATTTGAAGAACAGAAGCTGATTTTTAAGCAGCATTTTTCAAATCTTTAGAGTACTGTGAATGCCCAACAGGTCTGCAAACACTCATCTAAAGAATGGGGGGGTTGTTTGTACTGCTGCAGTTGAGCTTAGATGCTTAAACAATTAATTTATAGGCAACTACTTCAGAAAGATGACAATTAAAAGCCAGTTAGTTGGGAGATTGCAACAATTCCCCTTTTTTTTTTTTTTAATTTTTTTTTAATCAGTGTGTAAATTTAGGAA
>JAABPQ010004994.1:226673-242737 GCA_033439865.1 Alcedo quadribrachys
TTATACATATCTTTCTCTATATATAGAACTATTTCTCAAACTTGACTTTATGACCAACACCATCACTTCTCCTTGGCACTGCAGGATGATGAGATTCTGCAACACTCTTTCTGCCTTGTGCTCCTGAGATGCTCCTGAGATGATTCCATCAGCAGATGTAACCCCACTATTTGATTTCTTTTCCTTCACCCAGCCTACTGTAAATACCACAGTTGCTTACAGGGATGTTTTGACAACAAATGATCTCAGTTTCTCAACAGTTGGATTAAAACCCATCTCCCCACCAGCCCTGCAGTCTCATTATTGTGCCACACACTTCTGAGTGATTGATACAGCAGCAAAAACATTCCTGCCTATCAATAGCTGGTATGTAATTGAGGGCATTCAGACTCTAGCCTTCTGGGAATGGATCATTACTGCCAATATGGTACTTTGTTTTTTTTTTGCCTGGAAATTAAATCTACATGTGTGTGCTTTTTTTCTTCCTGACACTCTACAATCAGTGTCAGCTCCAGGATACACCCTTAGATTATTCTGAACAATGCTGCATTGTACAGCTCTGCTTCCAAGAAGTGATGTTAGATTCTAAGATATGGAAAACTTCAGAAAATTCAAAAAATTCAGAAAATAGGGCTCCTAGTGCTCAGAACAACTATTTTTTCACCTTTTTTACCCGTGTTTTTTACTTATTCTTTACTTCACCTCAATGATTCTCTGATTTTCTGTCCTTGAGAATCCTCTCAATGCAAAAATCACCTCAACACGAAACCAGCACCAGCAGCAGTTGCCATCTACCAAGTGCAGATGGCTGAGTAAAACACAACTATGGAGGGAAAAAAAAACCACACAAACCCACCTTATGAATAGAGCTGGGGGAGGAACCTATGAAAGCAACAAACAGGGATGCAATACAAATGTTTAAGATTATAGTGGCACTCTAAAGCATGACTAAATTAAATCCTAGCTCTCTTTAAACATCCAGCCTGTCAGCAGCACTATTCTGCCTCCTCTTCTGCTGCATATATTCATACTGAATTTTGCCTCTGCATTCTTTAGCACTGATGTTGCTTCAGTATTTATTCCTCAGCCTATGGGAAGTGTGGCAAATGGGATGGCTTTACAGGAAAGAAAAAAAAAGAAGAAAAATCAAAAGAAAAAATGAATACTGTAACCTAAATCAGTCAGTCAGCCTTAGAAATGTAGCCCTACATTAACACAGCTTCTTCACTTGAATATGGTGATTTTTCCCATCTTCAAACATGCATTTGACCAGTGAGGTTATTAGCAAATGGACAAACCACTCCCAGAGCCAGTTGGCTGGATAAGCTGGGCATTGGGTTAAAATCACCAGCTAAAAAAAAAGTAATTTTTTTTTCCTTTACCACAAAAAGTGATCTGTAAACATCAGAGGAGGCAGGGAGGGGCAGCCTCTCAGCATCACCCAGCTGTGCTGTGCATCAAAGACATGAAACTGGAAGGGTATTAAGTCTTTCTTAAATTATTGTAGCTATCTCCACTTCCTTTACAGCCTGTGTTTCTTCTCAAGGGTTCTCTGCACCTCGTTTCTCCCCAAAGAGAAGAGGTAACATAACAAACAAATGATAATCTGTGGAATTTATACAGCAAAATAAGGTTAATTCAGATTGCAAGAGGCATTCAACAACCAACTCACTTGTGCAAGGATAAGTGTATACACAGTACCTTGTTCTGCACAGAAAATACTATCAGGGAAAGCATAAAAAAACTTAAAACACTCAAGTTTAAACATATCCTAGTCAGGAAAAGGGACTAGAACTTCACATGAACCTTCCCAACCTTCCACTTGCCTCGTGGCTTTCCCACAAGGAATTTTTCAGCAAATGATGAGGGATTTGTGTAAAAACACTGCACCATGGAACAGTTTTTCCCAGCCAGCTGCAAATTCAACCCACGTGTGATGCTGCTTGTGCAAGAGGAGGGACAAAGTCACACCAGTTTTCAGGAATAATGAATCCATTTGATTCTGGAACCACTGGGTTCTGTTGTGGAATGAGCCCGAGCCTCTGTGACAGCTCCTGAGCCAAGCAAGCAGCATTAGAGGGATGCAAATGATTCCCATACAGATGGAGTGGAGGGGGAAAGGTCAGCTCATTGGCAATGCTGATGAGATGTCTGCTCAGCAGCATCTCCCCTCACCTGGCAGGATGACTTAGAGGGGGGAAAAAACCTGACACACGTGCTGAGGTGCAGCAGACGTTTCAATGGCAGTTACCTGAAGTCCTATGGAAGCAGCAGGACAGAATTATTAAAGACACCAGGTAGTTGGTTTCCCCACTTCTCACAAACTCAGTTTTGACTTGACTGGAAACAGCAGCCTGACCACAAAATGCACAACAGAAAGGGGAAAAACCCTTCCTGTCAGTGGCAGCCCCAGTCCTGAGGCAGCACCCTGCACATCCCACCTGCCAAGGCACTGCCAGTTAAAATTAAGCAGCAGGGAGAGCTTCACAGAAGTGGCAAGGAGCAGATGAGATGAACAGGTGAAAAATGCAGGGAGGGAGCACTGCCTGTAGTGCTCTGAACCCTGCCCTGGCTGCAGGCAGGTCCCAGGCACACCCTGGCCATGTCCTCATGGCTTAGAAGAGCCTGGGTCTAAGAAGTGAAATTCAATCTGTGACACTCTCCAAATAAAACAGGGTTAAAAGCAGGCAGAGTATTAAAAGCAAAGCAGCAACCTGGTTAAGATAACAAGATTTTGTCTTTCATTAAGTAAATAAAATACTGCTGCTTAGGTTGGAAGAGTCAAATCTGGAGATAGTCTTTATTCAATTAGCTTTAGGAAGGAACAGTATCACTGGAGCCCCAAAGCTCTTCCTGGTGGCTACCTACCTATTGACATGCTGTCATTCCCAGGGGAGATGATGCACTTTCATAAGAAAAAAAGAATTCAATTCATAAAGACAAGCCTAGCTTAAAAAAAAAACCCTCTTCACGTGATCCTCCCATTGTGCAATCTCAGAAATATCATTTTTATAACATTCAGTTTCCAGTACACCCAATCCCACCCTAAACACCAGTCCTGCAGCTCATACAGAATGGCAGAGGCACCCCAGTGTACACTGATTTATTGGCAAAGAGGCACCTCAGGAATCAAATCTCTGCTGAGATTGATATGCACCACGAGATGAAAATGAGAAAGTAATGCAAATTAACATATACCTTGTGTCAACTTTAAATTATTTCACTGTTTTAGAAGTGCATCTATATTTCATTCACTACTATAAAATACAACTGTGAAAAACAAGTAACTGGAGCCACCCATACGTAATGATCTCTCCTCCTGGCCTAAATCTGACTTCATAAAGAAAAAGGATTGCTTTAATATCTGAACTATGGAGAGCTAAAGATAAATTCTTCCATTCATCTTGGAAAGGTCAATTAAATTTAAAAAAAAAAAATTGCATTTAGAACTTAATTATTTATTTAAAATAATTGAGGAGGAGATAAAAAGTCCAACTATAGTGCTGAAGTCTGTAAAATTCAACAGCTTATACTTATCTGATCCACAACATTTCAGATGATAAAAAGCTCAAAACTAGGAAAGAATAGTTCCACTGTATATAATGTAATATTTGAAAATGGAACAGTGTTAAGAGAGAGCTAGCTACATAAATCTTCTGTTTAAATGAGATTATACTATGCATGCTGAGAAGCTAGCTTTTTAATTCCTAACTCCCAATGTGAGAACCATCAGCTGGAAATGAAGAGGCACAACAATTAACTCCAACTCCCATCTTCTTCTGCTTGCCCATTTGGGCTTGCACACCAATCCTCCTGCACTCACTGTTTGCTCCTTGCTGAAAGAAGAAATCTGAAATAATAATAACAGGGGTAATAACCTGCTCTATAACTACACCACTTTCTGCAGGGGGGGCATAAGAAATTAATAATAAGCCATTCACTTCATTAGGAAATCTGGGAAAGCACAAGCAGGATAATACTGAAGATTAAGTTGAATATTCTCCTTTTATTTATCATAGTTCAACAATAATTGTAATCCTTCTATTGTCCAAAATAACACCATAGTGCACTTCCCACCTCTCTCTCTCTGGAATATTACTAATCAGAGAAATAACATTTCCAAAGAGAAATCTGCTGCTATTCAGCTGCTCATTTGTAGAATTCAGCACTGTCTCTGTATGACAAAGTTCAAAAGCAAACAGATGTAAATTAAACCCAGGGAATTTTCTGCCAGATGTAACAAGAAGACTAAACCCACCTCAAATCTACACTCACACCTAGTTATCATTCCAGCTCTCAGGCCTCCCAGAGAGGATTGATCACCCTTAAAAAAAAATTACACCCCAGAAGTGTGTAGTAGTTTTAGAAACCTTCCCATCCACAGCTGAGAATTCTCCAATGCTTCTAATGTGCTAATTGCTTTCAGCTATTCAATTATACAGGTGTAAATGGATTAATATTATACTAGAAGCACGTATTATTAACATTGGGTTTATATGTGCTATACTAGGCAAGTAATACTGTAAATACACTAAGCAAAGATTACACAATCTGCTTTGTTCTGAAACTAAGCTCTTTGGACAAAAGATTTCCTTTTTTATTGTTGCTCTTCCCCGTTTCTTCCACCCAACAAAAAAAAAAAAAGAGGCACCATCAAGCAGTAAATCGAGGGGAAAAAAAGCTAGAGAGATTTTTTTTTTCACTTTCATTTCTTCCTGTTGAGCCTCCCTCAGGGACATACAAATTGGCAATTGCTAAATTATCATCTAATAGGCAGAAACAACGTAGGCGAGACCAATTAAGTAAAAGGCAGAAAGTTGTATTACACACGTAATTAAATGAAATTCTTTGACTAGGCTACAGGAGACTCATTTCCCCAAAAGGACAAACCTTGACTTTAATCAGCACATGACACATTGTATGACATGGCACTAAAATAGCAGATTAAGAGTTTTGAGATGAGTGAAAAGAGGAGTTTTCTGATTTGTAAATGGAGTTCTTTGCAGGTGGTGGGAAATGGGCTCAATAGCAGCATTCCTTTCTACATATCCAAGACTCTAATGATGCATAATTGAGTACAAAGGCATCAAAGAGGAGTTTTCTGGGGTTTTTATTTGCTGTAATATCCTTCAAATGGGTACCTACACAGACTTTTGCAGTTGGGCTGTTCTCTTACCTCAAATCAGCACCTTCAGTGCCAATGTGACAGTAAGCACAGAGAATTCTGGCTTGTAGTCACAAATATCATCAGCAAGAATAATGCAGGGGAGGTGGAGTGGGAAATGCAGAGCAAACAATTCTCATTGACATGCTTGCAGCTGCTTCACCTGCATTCCAAAAGGTAAATCCAAGGGGCTCTTCTGGGCCACAGAAGGCAGAGGAGAAGAATCAGGAGGAGAAATTCCACTTACCTCTCCTGGTGGTGCTTTCCCACATTTTTCCTTTCTGCAAACTGTATTAAAAAGCCAAAAAAGTAAGGCACCTTCACCTCATTTGGAGAGCAATACAACAGGATTCAGTTAAACCATGAATTGTCCATCTAGCTGATAAAGAGAACATCAAATTTGGATTAACTTCTCTAATTGTCTTTTAGTTAAACCTGCAATTGTTCAGCAATCAAAGGGGGCAAACAGCTTCACAAAGCTGGCACGAGCTGTGTACCCTGTGCCAAAGTGGTGTTTTCCTTAAGTAATTCCCTGTAACTCACTTTTTCTCTCTCTCTTTTTATGCTACATGTCTTCAGACAATACCATTTCAACAGCAAATCTGTGACCTAGTGTCTCAATGAATACATTTGCCAGGCAGGCTTACAAATCCTGGTTAAACCATTAGCATTATTTGATTATGGGAAATATCAGTTTATTGTTCCTTTCATACAGGTATACAAACTAAACTGGATGACTTGGAAATGATTTGCTTTCTGGACAGGATGGATAGGCAGAAAACAACCAAAAAAAATCATAAAAAAATCTTCCTTTTTTTTTTTTTCCAGATTGCATGATTTGTAACAATCCTGTGCACAAGGGATCAAAAAAAAGCAAGTTTGTGTAGCTGACAGCAGCAGTGAGAATAGCAGGAGACAATGAAAGACAGAAAGCAGGCCTTGTTTTGGGGAGGCTGTTTTGAGGACAAGTAGTACAGACATAACTAACTGTCTAATGTCACTGTGTGCTTGAAGAGATCATTGTACAGCAGCCCAGCCTGCACAGCCTCTCAGATAATGCCAGATTAAAGACAAGAAGCTCTCCTTCAAAATTACAGCTGCCTGGCTCCTTCCAGAAAGGAGTTTCAACATGAAAATACAACAAAGTCAAATTGAACCCACACAGAGCAGCCTGGGAAGCAAACACTAAAGACTGACTGAGAATATTCCTCCTCTAGATTGAAATTCCACAATTCAAGCCTGCAGATCTGAGCTGATTGCCTGTTGTCACTGTTTCATGGCCCTCCCTAACCATTCCAGACCTGAAGCTCATTCAATTCTCTGTTTCCTATTAAAGAGGTCCTGACCCTGAATATTCTTAATTAAGTCCCATCCTACTCAACTGTGTATTGAGAAGGAAAAGAAGTGAGAGATTAAATCAGCTGAAGATGATGTTTGTGTTAAGATATGTTATCCCTCAATATGAGGAGAAAAAAAAATGAGATATTGGTTGTATCTGTTGTGCCTGCCACTGCTGGGATGGCAGTGTTGCTGTAGGATGAGGAAAAAGCTGTTTATAAGTAATACAAAATATGTTAATAAACAGCAGTTCAGAGCATTATTTGCTGGCTCAGCACAGCCTATGGGTATTTTAAAAATCCCCCACAGCCTCTTCCTAGAAGAGGAGGTTCAGGGGAGACCTTAGCACCACGAGCCAGGACAAAAAAGTTTGCTGCCAAGAAGATGGAGACTCCCTTTTTACAAGGAGTCCCATGGAAAAGACAAGGGGTGATGGGTACAAGTTACTCCTGGGGAGATTCTGACTGGACTCCAGAAGAAAACTTCTTACCTGAGAAAAATCAGACATTGGAATAATCTCCCAGGGGAAGTGGTGGATTCTCCTACGTTGGACAGACTCAGCTTGGCAGAGTGCTGGGCCAGATAATTTATATTTTTTTTTTAAATTATTATTATTTTTACCTTGAAAGGTTGGACCAGATGTTCCTTGAGGTTCTTTCCAAGCTGGTATTCTATGTTTCTCTGACTCTGTGTCAGGATCCAAGACAGTGAGATCACAGACAACACTTAATAAAGGCCATCAAGTATGGGACAAAATGAACAAACAAACAAAACCTCAACACTTACAACTGTGTGGAATTCACAATGATGAAATATTTACTAAATCTACAGATGTTGCTGCATTATTTCATTCCCATTTCTTCCAAAGTTCAGTGATTTCAATAATGTACTTTCTTTTCAAAGGGTGAAAATTTTGTTTCCTGGTTTTTCTTGTCATAAATCTTTCTAGAAGAATAAATTACTTTTCCTGACAGCTTTAGGAGATGTAGCTTCACTGATCTCCAGGTACAAAAACGTTTTGGGTTTTGATGTACCCTGGTTATTACAGTGAGGAAATCATATGTGCTCCATCTGAGTTCTATTCATAATTAAAAGTCGTTTTCACAATATATGGGGTTTTTTTTTCCTCCAAAATCCAGCCCAATCTTTAGGTGAAGCTTTGGCCCTGACCATAAATCCTCATTGCTCACTTGAGGGATAACAGCCCTTTGTTTCATGGGAGCTTTTATTCTAAAACACCATCCTACAGCTTATTGGGTCACTGACTCCAAATCAAATTTCTTTTGTTTATCATTTAATTCCTTCCTTCCAGTCTCCTAATCCTCACACTCAAGATTATTAATGTTTATCATCTTTTTCCCATTCATCACTATCAATAACAAACTTTTCCAAAGTCTCCCCAATGCCCAGAAGAGGAGGAAGTGCAAAGGAAGGTCAGAATTTGGCCAAGTGATTAGGATGCAGTTCATGTTTCTGCAGCCAGTAGATGGTCCAGGCTGTAATGAAACCCTTTATCATGCTCTTCCACTCCAGTGGCTAAAGAGTTTTTAATATTTATTAATATGGAACAGGAAAGTTCACCAAAATTTGAAGGTTTTTTAAGATGTGCTGGTCCAGTCAAGTGATTGTGTCCTGGTTACACTCACCTATAGGATGTACTCTACATTTTTAGCCTTGTAACTGCACTTCCAACACCTCACTCAAGCCCTGACCCATCCACACACTGCTGGAAATGACCCCAGAAAGGACAGGATTCTTCCCTCACCCCCTTCAGCTTCTGGCATTGTCCAAACCAAACTGAAAAAGAGAAGAAACGAGACTGATCAAAGGCAAAAAGCAGCTGACTTTAAACTGCAAGTCTTAAAGAGTTTGCAATCAATTCCATCAAGCTCTGTGTTAAATTAGTCTCTCCACCACTGTTGAGACAAATTGCATCTTGCCTTGGCTGGCAGAGAGAACACATCCAGCTGATTTGTGGGGAATTAGCTGTAGCTCTTTGAGTCACTCAGGTCAGTACAAGGATGCTCTCCACACCACAGACTTCTGAGCTGAACTTTGGGACCATTTTGGAACTCCAAAGACCAAGCTGCTGGTGGAAACTTAGTGGTGCTAATCTGGATGTACTGACTATATCATCTTCAGTGCCTTCTCCTAAGTATTTTCAGTAAGAGCTGGAATGGAAAAGCAACCACCAGTAGCTGCAAGCAGTGAATCAGAACCAGAGCAGATCTGCACACAAAACAGAGACCAATCTCTTGGTGGCATCCCACAGCAATGGAATTCTGGACAGCAGCTGCTGGAAAGCTGTGTTCTTCTCAAGGGAGAGGAAACCTGCTGGGGCAGCCATTCAGTAGTGTTTCTAAGCAGGCTTCCATGAGGAATGTTCCTGAAAAGGATGGAGAAAGATGGGTGGGCAAAGTAGTCAGGCTTGCAGTAAGGGATCTAACAGTGGGATTTACTTCAAAATAAAGAAACCTGTAGTGCTGTTTATATAGGTGCTTAAATACCCATTAAACTCAAGAGAGAAGATAAAGGGTGGTCCCCTGGGATGCTCCTTACTGTTGTGGATCAACAGCTAGAGCCAAAGCAGACAGGGGAGGCTGAGGATCTCTTTGTGAAGATCAAGATCCTTTGCTGGAGCCCAGTCAGGGGGGCAGAGACCAAATGAGAGCTTTGTGAAGTCAGCTGAAGCCTCAGAGGCACTCATTAAGCAGAAGGAATTGCATTTCCCTCTTCTTCACCTCTTCCACAATGGCTGCTGCTTTTTGGCAGAGTGTTTTGTCTCTTCATGATTGTCAGAAAAAGCCTCTGTAAGCTGCAGGACCATCAGATGAAGCCCTGGCACAGCCATGGCACAGCCCTGCCTCAATTCCAACCACAGCTGCCTTGGAAATGCCACTTGATGGACTGGCATCATTCTGGGTATCTGGAGGCCACAGAGAGGTGATGCTTCCATTAAGGTAATTGCACTACCAAGAAAACATTTCCAATGTGTTCTTGGGAAGTCCTGGAAGTTCTAATGCTGGGGAAGTTCCAGGGAAAGAAAAAGTTTCCCTGGAAGTGGGCAGCAACATGGGGCTGGCTGAAGAACACTGTGACCTGAGAGAGGGCTGCAGGAGGAAAAATATTCCACTAGAAGGGCAGAAAATCAGTTGCTGTGGCATGCTAAGAATGCCCCAGGGAGGTGAAGTTTCCTTTAGGAGGTACCCCCATATTTTGAGGGCATGAGTTGATCCAGTAGAATTAATGGATTTGGTGGCAATCACTCCAAGAAATAACCAAAACAACAAAACCACCAAAACAAAACCCAAACAGCCCCAAAAAAAGGGCAAAAAAACCCAAAATAAAACCAAGAAAAATCCACAAGCACCTATCTTTCTTTTACCATCAACAAAGAGCACAGCTGTAGTTGCTCTAAAGCACCACAGCCAGTTTTCATCAACACAAAAATACCTGAAGATCCCAGGCTTTGAGCAAGTAAATCTTGCAAAAGCAGCAAGTTATTTTGAGATTCCAAGAGAAGCTTCTCTCAATTCCAACAGGAAAAAAAAAAAAGGAAAGAGAAAAATGCAAGTCACTGCATGATGACACTGTCCCTGTTCCATGGTGTCTTTAAGTTTTAAAAGAGAATTTGTTGAAAATATAGTGATTCATGTGGGGAGAGTTAGGGTGTTTTTGGAGTATTTTTTATTCTGGTTTAAGTTGCTGATTGGTCTATTCACATGTCAGGTATTTTAGGTATAGGTGGGGTTCTGGTTTTATCCTGAAGTTGCATTGTTTTTAAAAACACCTCTAATTTCAGAAACAAACACCTGTTGAAATGGATAAAGATGATGCTCAGCACCAACCACACCTAGGCTTTTGAAGGAGAAATCCACTCAACCAGAGCAAAGCAGCCAATCCCCCTTCCCAGCAAACACACACTTGTATTGACTCATTAAACCAGCACGGGGTTTAAGGGGATAAATCTCAGCTTTGAAGTGCAAAAAAGAATTCAGTTTTCACTACTGAACCATGACCACTGCCTCTTGAACAACCTTCTAAAAAGCTATTGGGCTTTTCAAATGTAAAAAAAAAAACCACAAATGGGCTAAAAATAACCTGAAGCTGCCTCCCCACAAGGTCAGGAGCAGCAGACACAAAGAACTGCAGCTCCACAGAGAGCTTCCAACAAGGAAAATACTACTGCCAGAAGTGAAGGTGTTGCCACTGGGTTCACAGCTCTTTACTCTGGAGTTACTCAGGGTCAGCTTATGCTGAGTTCTAGTGGAGGTGAAATGTGTGGGAGCACCCTCCAGTAAATGCAACCCTCACCAGTGAACCACTTGACTGGTGTTGAGAGCGCAGTTGTTGGAATGGGCTTCCTGAAATGAAACTCTGGTGCCTGTCTTTCCCACTTGTTACTCATGATGGACTAAAGGAGAATAATGGTAACTGGATTTGAGATGAAAAGAGTCATTTTCAAGTTTGGAGTGGTGCAGTGTGTCTCATCACTAACAAGGAAGAGAAACCTTGTCCATCAGGATCTTCTAATGGATCCTCCTCCAACTCCTGCTGGAAATAAGCTGCATCACAACACAATTGGTACCTTCAGATACTTCATACTTCTCAGAGGTGAAAAATGTAGTGGAAATACTGATAATTATCTAATTATGGGGGCTCAGGCTTCCTTGAGAACTTTCTGGAGGTGCTGTGACAGGTCTACACTTGGGAGAGTATCATACAAGAGAGCTCCTCACTGTAGATAAGTATATCTGAAGTAATAATAATATCTAAGTAATATATTCAGTTATTTCTTTATATTTATTTCTTGTAACTGCTGTTTTCTAATTCTTGCACTTGCATTTCACTAGGTAGTTAAAAAAAAAGGCAGAAAAGTGCAATACAACTTGCCCTCCTGATCAGGCCTTACCTGCTGTATGACCATTGAATTCCTTATCAGTTCTCTTTTTCACCTTGCCCAAAATGAAACTGGTTCTTTGCCCAGTGAGGACAAAACCACAGATCTGCTAAGCAGCATGATAAAGACAATCAGCCCATCAGCTCCTGCTCTCTGGAGGGGCAAACCTCTCCTTGGCCTTGACAGATGCAATCCAAACTGTGAAATCAAAGTATTGCAACTACCAAAACAGTCCAACGTGGCTCCTCTGGCACTGTGCAAAGCTGAGCCTTTATGTTGCACAAAGGAGAGGTGTTTTTTTTTTGCTTTAGCAGCCCAAGGTCTCCAAGATGACTGAGACTCACCCTGAGGAGCCTCCAGTCTAAGGAGGCAGCTAAACACAAAGCACACAGCCAGACCCCAGTCAGAGGTGAGTCCTGCAGCTGAGAAAGGAGAACTGTGCTGCTGGCAACTGGAGAGGGTATGAAGAGATTTCTCCTCTTGGTTCTCTCCCTTCCTGTGCTGGTTGTGGCTGGGGTAGGGTTAATTTTTTTCCCAGCATCTGGCATGGGGCTGTGCTGTGGATTTGTGCTCACCCAGGGATGTTTTAGCTGCTGCTGAGCAGTGGCTGGCAGAGTGGAAGCCTCTCCTGCTCCTCACTCAGCTCCTTCATTCTCCTTTACTTTCATTTTCCTTTCTGCATTTCCATGTTATTAGATTCTTCCCTCATAATTCAAGTTCCTCTCCAGTCTAAGAAACCCCAGCTCTTTATCTTCTCCACCCATGAACACAATCTCTATGCCTAAATCTGCAATGAACTTTCAAATCCATTTCCTTAGATCAGTTTTGGATCTCTCCAACCTCATCCCTCCTTCTTCCAATTCACAGTCTTAACAAGGATTACCAAGATCAAATCTGAATGTCTGCATCATTACAACCTACAATACTTATGCTGTGACACAGCAGAACCCTGATGCTTTTTATTTACACTACAATCTAGAAAACACTTGATTCCTACTCAAATATCAAATTTCTGGCAATTTTGGGTTGGTTTTTTTTTTTTCAAAAGAAGGTTTCATCCAACTTCAATCCCTAAAGCAGACTCAATACCTTAAAGAACACAGTGTTCTATTTGGGATTCCTGAAATTAGGTTATGTTGAAGGAGTTCTGCACCCTCTTTGCTTCTCTGGATGCTAGAAAACCAGTATAAAACCAGTTTCAGGACAGAGGTTGCCTGTCAAAGAACTTAGGCTGAGCCTATTACTGTGTTTTTGTCTTGTGCTTGTTGGTACTGCTTTCTAAATCATTTCTGAACAGTGAAGCATTGTTTCTCCTAGGTTATCAAATTTCTTTCTTTATCAGCATGTTTTGTACATGATTCAAGACCTCTGACAATAATCAGTTTTGCTTTAAACACTAAGTGAATGAGATTGGCTTTGGAAACTGGTCAGACAACTGAAGCAAGGAAAAAGCATTTTCAAAGTTCCATGAAATATGTGTGGAACAGTAAATGATTTTTTATGATTATTCTTGACTTGCAATGTTTTTAAAACCCTGTAAGATGATCATTATTTCTGAGCAAGATCATTACCCCTGTGTAAACACATCAGACACTGCACTTAATTATTATTAGGTTGCACTTGCACAATCTGAATGAGAATCCATCAGAACAATGATGAATTTCCTGATGGTTTCCTCTCTAGACCAGCCTTCTCCTGAGGGTTTCCTCTCTAGACCAGCCTTCTGATTTACCACCAATAAATAAAGAATTTATTTCTTGTCTTTGGAAAGAAATCTTCCCTCCCTGCAGCCAGACTCAGGAAAATTCTGTTATATACATTGATCAAGATACTCCCAACACTTGGTCAAGAAAATGCACAACTTCCAGAACTTTGCTACCTGTTTGGAATCAGTCAGAATTCAATCTTAAAATTGCAGGTAGTTCTGTTTGTTTCTCTTGTTTCCTTATTTTCTGGGTCACTGCACAAGGCACTGACTGTGGTAGTCTTTGGATGAACTAGTATTTTATGAGTAATTTGTTCAGAATTCAGTACAGTTTATTCTATCAACTATAATTTTTAGATTTTCCCCAACAATATTATTAGTATCTAGATACACCCTAAGTGGAAGATCTGAGAACACATTCACTGCTGCAACTTAAATTAGTATTTTCTCCTTCCATAACTTTGTATAATACCTTAATCTTCTGTAATTCCTGCAGCAGCAAATACAAAACCTAAGCACTGATCAGAATCACTTTGTGTTGGTGAGAACACCCACACAGGAATAAAACATCCCATTGTTAATGGATTTATAAACAAAAAGAAGATAAAAAATTGCTGGAAGAACAAAAATTAGAGTTAATGGTCAACACAATAAAGAAGCCAACACTAGAAGAAAAACCTCTTCAGCAGGTCTTCAGCCAGAAATTCTTTTATGCAGCAAATGAGTATAATTTCTTCTATGTAATTTAAGTTTAAATGCCTCAAAAGCTTCAAAAATTTTAATAGCATGTCAATGGTGTTTCCTTCTGATGCTTTTCTCACAGATTTCAGGAGCAAGGAGACCCAAATGCCTGCTGGCTGCAGCTCTGACTGTCAAACAGTGGGGTGAATGCACAGCAGTGTCCTTCACCTTACTGAAAACCCTCTGCCCTTCCCATACCTCTAATGCCAGGGTTTGGTTTCCTCCTGTTGCCTTCTCTGTGGCTCTGTTTGGTACCTTAGCACAGCCACAGTCACAGCTCTTGCTGTTCAGCACAACTGAACTACTCCTTCCACACTAGAAGTGTGGTTGGCAGCCCCCCCATTCTACCTGTAACTTCTCTCTTGCTCTGTACCCATGAAATAAAGGCTCTGGGACCACTCAGCAAGTCCCTGCTTTGCTGTCTGAGTGCTGAGCATGTCAAGTGTAACTGGAGTGAATGGAGAGGTGGAATGTGAGAGTGCTGAGCCACTGGAAAGAGTTGGAGGAGCCCTCTAAAGCCCCTGCAGGAAATTAAACTGTGATATCAACAGCCTAGGAAGGACTTTTTAATTGCACCTGCTCCACCAGCAGATGCCAGGCAAGTCTTTGTGCTACAACAGCATCAGTCCCAGGACAGCACAACTCCTCTTACTCTACAACCTGCTGGTTACTGGAGATTTACTCCAAAAGAGCTTTTCAGGTCTTCAGGATATGGTTTATTTCCTTCCATCTCTGCTGGTAGGAGTATCTGGTAATGAACAGCATGACTAATATTTGGTAATAAACAACAGCAGGAGCCTGAATGAACCAAACCTGTGTTTGGAGTGAATCTATGTTCTTGCAGATCAGAACAGGTAACATTTCAGCTACCACCAAATGTTATGAGCTGCATTTTTCTGGCCAGGCACTGAAGAACAAAACACAGAGTTTAGCTGCCAATCCCTGCTGCCCTGTAAAGCATTTTCTCACCCACAGTTATTCTGCCAATTCATTCCATTTAGGATCTGGAACTGAAATAGAAGAGGACGGGATGAGTTAAAAATAGCAGTAGCAAAAAAAAAAAAAAAAAAAGCCAATTAGTAGGAATTGCCACAATAACCTTTGTCAGGATAAATTTAAGGTATAAGGCTCAGAGATAGTTACTATGGCAACCAGAGGCACTTGCAAGGTACCATTAATGAGAAATGCAGTATCTGTCACACGAGGAAGTAGATGCAGCAGCAGCCTGACAGGCTATTTAAAGCCAATGTTTTCTTCCCTGCCCCCTTTTTCCCCCCCAAAGAGCAGCAGCAAAGTAAACTGCTCCACAGGTAGCTTTAAATCTGCATTTTCCCAGTGTTGTGTTACCTTTCCACTCCTTCAGTCACTCAAGTGTTAAGACCTCAGCATAAACCTGATGAGATTTACAGGTATTAGCCATGCTTTGGCTGCTCTTTGCAAAACAGATTTCTCTCACAAGTTGCACAAAAACTCCAGGCAAAAGGGGAAATGTTTCACCTGAGCACTAAAAAAGAGCCACAGGACTTAGGGGAAAGTAATAGTTGTACTGAATTGTGAAACAAGACATTCTCAACCCAAGACAAATATTTGTATAAAGAATTGTATTAATTCTCCCTTATTTGCCAATACAACGTGCAGCTGCTCTCTTCACAAAATGGATTTTGCCAGTTGGAAATTATCTCAGATATGTCTGGTACTTTTTCCAAATACACACAAAAACAAGTACTCAGTATGAACAGCTATAACCAAAAAAAAAAAAGAGCTTTCTCCTTTTTTTTTTCTACCCAAAGTCCATTTCATTTCCATTCTTAGTGTTTACAGGAAAAAAAAAAAAAGCCAATTTCAAACCTGGACTGTGACTGCCACCAAAAGCACCCTCAATAAAGACAAGCCTGCATCAACTCCTTTCTGCACACACAAAATGACTCAAACCCCATCAGGACACTAAATAATGTCATTTTTCAAGGCTGTTTAAAAAGAATAAAACGTGTGCTGCTGCAACTCCTTGGTAGCACACCTGGAGTAGTGTCCAGCTCGGGGGGCCTCAGCACACACACAAAAAAACCCCATAGGTCTGTTAGAGAGGGTCCAGAGAAGGCCATAAAAATGGTCAGAGGGCTGGAACACCTCTGCTCTGAAGAGAGGAGAAGGAGATGGAGGAGAGGAGAAGGAGATGGAGGAGAGGAGAAGGAGATGGAGGAGAGGAGAAGGAGATG
>JAABPQ010004995.1:0-17474 GCA_033439865.1 Alcedo quadribrachys
TGGATCTGTTCCTGGGTGACTTGGTCTAGGTGCCCCTGCTCAGGCAGGGGGGTTGGACTAGATGATCTTCTAGCTCCATTCCAGCCCCTAACACTGTGATTGTGTGAAATAGATACAGGTTGTCATTTGAATGTCAGTCTTAGAGATGAGACAAATTTTATGCCTATCATGAAACACTGGAATTCAGAACCCAGTTGAAGTGAACATTGACTTCTTTCTTTTCTGTTATGGAAATGTACCTCTTTGAAGTGTTTTGACCACATTCTGATATCACGTGCACTGACAATGATAGCAGAAAGGTTACAGATACAGCATACTGGAGGCTTATCAAGTAAGAAAGCTGTACAACATCTAGTGTGCTATGTGCTTTGTCAATTACAAGCCTCTTCAAATGTGTTTAGAATGTTGGTCTTCAGAAATGCTAAGTGAAGTCTGTTCTGCAGCTGAAGTGCTCTCTATGTACTCACTAAAAGGCACTTTGAACAGACTGACAGCTGAAAATTGTTAACTGGATACCTGATTGCCAGGCTGGCTTTCTGAAAATAAAAAGTTTGATGGTGTGTTAGTACAGGAGCCTAATATCTGGATTATATGACACAATAAGGTCCTAATCACTTTAGGGGTGCATCCAGATAAGAGGATATTGTCTTGGTCTGAAGACCACCACTGGATGATACTTGTGTATAATGATTCTGACTTGTTTTAACTGATAAGTGAATTGTCAATTATTAGAGTAGACTAGGTAAGCACAATACTTTATATGAGTCTGAAAATTGAGTTGGCTTTTTCCTGCTTGTGCATCTGCATACAGCTCTTAATAACAACCCATCGTTAATTTCGTAGCCTGAATTTGACAATGGATTTGTTCTGTTCCCACTGGACCACTTGAGAGGCTTGGCTCAGTGTAAGCAGGTGCAAGCCCAAACTCTCCTGATGCAGAAATAGTGCTGCAGCTACTGCAGGCAGATTAAGATGAAAAGCTCAAAATGGAAAAAAAAAATCCATTTAATTATCTTTTGCAAACAGTCAGTGAAATAATACTTTCTGTTGAAGGCAAGAGTAGCTTAACCATGAAATTCAGAGAAGAAAACATTTTATCCAGTAGCCACAGTGTCAGTTCATGTGGAAGGTAAAGATAACAAGATTGTTGTATGTGTTTCTGGAAAGACATTTTCATTTTTTCTTGCTGAGGCATCTAGATGGATCAAAGAATAATTTGGCCTACAATTGTTTGTACACTTAGAAAGTAGAGAGCAAATCTGAACATTAAGGAACTCTACCTTCTGGATAAGAACTATGAACTACTACACTTGCAGAGCTCAGTCACAGCAAGTTTTAGCTACAAGACAAGTTCTTCCCCTTGTTATCGCTGTTCTTTGATGAGTGTGTGACTTTCAGCTGTAATGAAGTATTTGTAGCAGGTTTAACAAAACCAGGACAGTTGTTTCAGCTGGAGCTCATGCTAAAACATGGACATATAAAACTGCCAGCAGCAGATCAAAACGAAAACGCAGGGAGACAAAAACATTTTTGCTATCATCTTGGGGCAGAGTTCAGCCTAAAGAAACTGGGATGCTGCTGTGTCAAGATCAAATTGCACTAGTTCCACAAAAAAAGGAAATCCTGGCTTTTTGAAACAGTATTTGGAGAAAAAGTAGCTAAAGGCTTACCTGCCTCCCAGATTAGTTTGAGGCAACGAAGGTAATCTGGAGGTTTTTTTTAGTTTACTCTTACTGCTTTTATTTATGATGTAGGTACGTTTTCTTTGCTTTGCATATTTGTGTTGCATCATTAAATTAGAAATTACTGTAAATAATATAGTTCTTTGTCAGATCTTTATTTGAACTCTGTTTAAAAAAATGGTATAAATTTTCATAGAAGAAAAAAGATTGAATTTAAATTGATCACACCAGATTTTTTTTAATGGAAGGATACATTTAGTCCCTGAGAAGACAGATGCAGTTCCTGAAAGTGAAACTTCTTTTTTTTCCTTCAGAAATTGTAAAATCAGCATTTGTTTCTGTGGCTCTGACAAACCTCTGGGCTTATTCAGTCTAATGGATGATTTACTTCAACTTATTATTCAGAGCAATATTAAATGATTACTTTCATGGAAACCAGTTCAGAAAGGACCATTCTTGTAGTAGAGAAAGTGACATTTCTCCCCTTGTAATATTACAGAGCACAGATAAACAGTTTCCAGGGAAATATTATCTTTACTACTTTATAATATACTGTAATTAGAAGAACTAAAGTACTTGGAACTAGTGTATTCCTCAATGAATGAAGGAACTATGGAACAAAGTCTATTTTTTCAGTGAAAAAACTCTTATCGACCAGTCTGAGCTGTAATTTAGCAAACTTTTCTTTGCTTGAGTAATCCTGTGAAGCTCAGTGGGGCTACAGCAATGCATAAAGTTAATCACATAATTGAAAACACAGTTTTAAGTATAGCTGAGCATTTAGTACACAATTAGAACACAGTGTCAGATAAAATTAGAAAGTAAAACCTTTGTTTCAAATCAGCCATGAGTTTTTCAGGAGGGCACATTTGAGTATTTCTGTTGTTATCTTTATGCCTTTCATGAGATGTGTCTTTCTCATTGTTCTCCAGACAGAAAATATAACCAAACTCCAGTGTCAGGTGAAGCTGTAAAGCCACTTTTCCTGGTCGTGCTTTAAGCAATTTCAGTGTTCACAATTTGGAAAACAGAGTCTATTTTAATTAACAGTACATGGCATTGCCAAGGCAAATAACTCTATATACATTTTATCTATTGTAGGTGGTAATATTATTGCAGCTGTAATGATTTAGGACTATAAATTATGTAATATTTATGGGCAGAGATGGTATCTTTAAAAAAAAATGATCTCATAAACTATAGGACAGGATTCTTTCAGCAGGTTTTGTAATTTAAACCTGAAGAAGAGCCAACATCCATGAGGCTGCTCAAAAAAAGTGGGAGGGCTTTTCACTGAGCCTGCTTGAACCTGGGTCTGTGGAGGACATCTTCAGGACTCAGGCAGGATTCCCTCCTCCTTATCCAGCCCTAGATTTCTGTGTTTGCACCCATTCCTAGAGTGGCTGCCAGCTACAGGGCAGTAGTTCTTAGGGGTAGAGAGAGAATGAAAAGAAACTGCCAGTTGATTTCACATTGCATGTGCAGCTGCTCTGAGTAAACAGCTTTCAGTCAGTGCTGCCCTCAGGTACCTGGCAGAAGTGAAAAGCTCTGTAAACCTTTAAGATTCCTTTGGTTTTAACAGTTGTTTTTAATCCGTTTCTGAATTTTGTTGTTGTTGCTCTACAATTCCTCTTTTTGTATTTGAAAAAAAAAAAAAAGCTACTGAATACCAAATGAATGTGAGTAATTTTCTAAGGAAGTCAGTGTTGAGCTTTGTGGGTCTTAGTATGGAAAGATTTTCCTATCCTTTCTGTGAAATCTTAATAAATAATGAGCAGACTCATGGGATAGAGTCATAATTTGCAAATTTCTGTCTGTCAATTTCATGCTTGAATAATTGTTAATGATTATAATTTGATTGCTTCTTGCAGAAAACTCCTAATTTACAGCAAGGAAGGAACAAGATATATATATACACCAGTGATCTAATGGAGGCAGGTAAATGCTAATTGTTTGCCTGCGTTGTTCCCAGAAATTAATGTTTAAAAAAAATATTCTGATCATCCAACTAATTAGAAAGAGAAGTGGAGTTTGGCAAAAGGAACGTATTCTCTGATAAATGGCCAAGCAAGGTCTATCCAGTTTCTCCCAGGGTCATAATGATTTTTACGATTAACTTCTCTATGTTTTGACAATAGTTTGTGAGAAAAAGAATTGATTAAAACCAACTAGTACAAAATTCTCATTAAAATGGAAATATTTCATAGGGAAAAAAAGCTGTTTGAAGAATCAATTTTGTATGTAGTTATGTTGTCCGTGTGCTCTAATCCTTTACGCTCATATATTTTTATTAGCATTGATTAAATCTGTGGTAAAGAAGAATTCGGTGTGCCAAGTATATATTCCAGAAAAAGTAAGTGGCAGAGAGGTTTCAAAGTCAAGTGCATTATTTAGAATCAGGTGCTATTCTAAATATTCTTATTTGAACTTTAAAGAAAAATGCTTTAAGTGGCAGAGAACAGGTTAAAGAGAGATTCTTTTCAGTTTTGCTGGCAAGTTCTTCACAGGTGAAAAATAATAGGAAGACCATTTTTTTAATGTGAAGGGTAATGACATCAATAGTCACCAAGCCATTCACTAGCTCACGTATTATTGACTCTCCATCACAAACTGCATTGTACTTTCAGCTGTATTAAGTTCTTTAATCAAACCAGCCACTTTAACAGCAGAAAATGTACAGTCAATTACACGATGACTGAAATGGCTGCTAGCTTTTTGCTTTCAACTGTGATTTCAGTTTTAAATTTTTAAGACGTTATATGGAAGATTAAAGAACATTTTTTTTAGTGTATCATTTAGATCAGTCACAAATAATACCAGTGGGCAATGTGTTTGACTATTTGATCACAAAATGATGGAGCACCTTATCTTAGAGTGCTTTTACTGTCCCTAAGCACCACATGTGCACGTCTTTTAATACCTGTAGAGATGGTGATTCCACCACTCCTCTGGGCAGCCTATTGTAGTGTTTTGCAGCCCTTCTGGGAAAAAATTTTTTTCCTAATACCCAATCTAAACTTCCCCTGGCTGTGTGAGTTGAAACATCAGGATACAAGAGCAACCACAAAATCATATTTGAAGCATAAAGAGTCTTGAGAGTCTACTAGAGAAGCACACAAAGCTGGGCAAAAATGAGTGAAAGCTGTGTGGTTTTCAACACCCCAGCTTCAAGTCAATTGATAATGTTTACAATCCTTTTTGACAGTCTTCTGTTGTTTTCTCATACTGGAATATTCTGAATATTTTTGGGGCCCAAGAGTGAACACAGTATTCAAGGTGTGAGCTCTCCAGTGCAACTGAGGGTTCTGTAGAGGACCTCTAGCTTTGGTGGGAGTTCCTGTACTGTCTGCAGGACTATTTAATCTGCATTTAATTTGTTCCATAAATCTCAAGAGTAGCTAGCATTGTAATTCTGTAAGAAGATGAACAGATTCTCAATTGAACTGAAAGTCAATGGAATTTCTCAGGTGGGGCTTCTGTGACCTGTATGTTATGTCAGTGGACATGGCATCCAGAGGAACTTCCCAGCTGTCCCGGGAAGATGTCACCCTGCTAACTCACTGTGGTGAGCAAGGTGGAAATGCAGCCTAAACCACCACCCTCAGCAGCCATAGAGGAGCAGAGCAGCTGCTGAAATGTTTCACTGCCTTCTGTTGTCACAGGCTGTGAAAAGCAGATTTTGCTCTCTTGACGGTTGCTGTTGTATTCAGATATTGCCTGGGAGCCACGGAGCCAGAAGAAGAAGTGAATATGTTCCTTGTCAGTCTGCAAGTTGTCTGTATTGGCACTTCACCACAGATCTTTCATCAGATGGGTTCAGCCTGGGAAACTCCCTTCTCTTTCTCCTTTGGATCACTCAGTAAATGTGTAGAAATCGTATGGCACAACTTTAGGTTTACACTTCTGCTTGCAGTATTATGAATGGCATAGTATAGTAATGCTAGCAAAAAGAGTATTCAGCATAAACCAGTATTTGTTATATGTTTGTGTGACACAACTTCTATAAGGAGAACAGTCAGTAGCTCAGTGAGCAGTGTCACCAAGAAGCCTGGCTCCCAGGGGCTGGAGAGTCAGCCACTCTGTGAAGGTGTCTGTGCTACAGCAGTGCCAGCAAGTGGGCTGTGACTAGTAGATGATCAAAGTGTTCATGAATGTGAGTTCAGATGATGGCCTTTTCATACGTGGAAAATTCACACCAACTCTCCTCTCTCCTGCAGCATATTCTCATAGAAGGTAGGTGAAAGAAAAACCTCTCACTGGTCACACTGGAATTATCAATGGAAACAAAATGGATTGGCAAATATGCACTGAGTAAGTAATATATTAGGTGTTTTTTGAAGTTGTGATGGAAAGGGTTATAAAATAAACCAGATCTATAAAAGTGAAATATTGCAGTGGTCTAGATTAAAAATTGTTTAAATACTTCAGAAAATAGATAAAATTAATCATTTTCTACAAACAGAACACTTCAGAATTCACCTGACTCTTGAAGAGGGCTTTAATGTGATAATTAAGTGTTTGAGAGGAGCTATAATACTTGGGGGATTATCTTGTGCACAGAAAGGGTCCTATTTGCTCTGTATCAGTCAAACAGGCATAATTCTGAAGTGTAAGGAAGTTATCTGAGCAAGGTGATGGATGCCAAAGCTCCTCAACATGCCATCAAGAAAAACAGATGAAAAAAATTGTAAAATAACTTAATTCCAGTGGAAAGTAGAGTGAAAAAGAAGAGTGACACCTTCTGAAGCAGTGCAGTTTGACCTTACTATGTAATTAAATGATATCTGTGCTGGCCACGTGGCCATAGATAAAATGTGTTTGTTGGCAACAGATAAACGTAAGGAAATCACTGCATTTTTACCATTTGCAACTAATAGCCTAGTATTTCCAGTTCATGCAAAGAAGTATCTTCTAACTTCAATAGTTTCATGGGAAATTCACTATACTATGTATTCTCTAAATGTTCTGTCTCACTTCAAGTACAACAGTATGAAAAAATCCAGAATCCTTTTCTGATGGCAGATTTATTTTTAGAATTTAAGGAGTCTTTCTATACCCTTAATTTCAGAGTGGTTTCATTGTTCTGCTTGCATGTATGTGCAGTTGTACAGAAAAAAAGGCTGTCCAGAATTTCTCCAAAGGGTGCAAATATGTCTGAATGTGCCCTGCTTATGATGTAAATTAGGAATGGAAGGTACGTGAGAAGAAAGAAGATGTCACAAAATGAAATGGAACCTGACTTTTTGATGGAAACATGCTGCATTTTCTTAATCTCCCTGCTGTTCATTTCTCAGGCAGCAGCTCAGATTTGACAACCACAATTATGCAATTGGCACACCAATGACAGTCTTTTTGTTTCAAAGAGTTAAATCCCGGTTGGTGTCAGAGCATGTCTGTCCACAGAAAAAATAATTTAAAAAATTATGTTTCCTCAAGAAAAGTCTTTGGAAAAGAAATAATGAAGAAGTTAAGTTTAAAATATTTTCTAATCATAGTACTTTCTCGTGGATGTGTTTGGTTTAACAGAGTTTCTAAGAAGTGTTTTATGCAGAATGTTTTCTCCTGTACTAGTTTATGGCATAGGAAAAGGACTTTGAGGCTAATTGCACAGAAAATGACAGTTGGTATATCACAGCTGGATTCACCTTTTGCCCAGTGAAAAGACACAGAGATTCTGCAAAACTTCCACCAGATAACTGATATGTGGGTCAGAATTTGGGTCAACCTGATCTATGTGCCTGGGTCATTTTTGAGATGGGATAGACCCCTAAATTCCATAAACTTGCATCCTCCAAGCAGTTTTGTGTGGGGGGCATAAATAATTTAATGCATGTGGAATCTGAACACTTCAGAAAATATTAGCAGAATGTGGCAAATTGATTAACATTCAAGGAATCTGAATATTTAATCCATCTTCGAGATTAATAGGAATAACCACCTACTTGCTTTGGTAAGAATATTTATTTGATGAAAACTGAGCACGCTGGGGAAAGGTGTATTACAGATGAAGCTGAAATTTACATGTGGAATCCATTATGGTGACATAACAGTGGTGGAGGTAATCCCATGCTTCTGAAAAACAGAGCAATATAAATAAAATCCTTTGAGCTTAATGGATAGTGTAACATCTAATGTACTAACTGTTGTCACATGGTAACACTGCAAATCATTACACTCCCATTTGATTTAGTGAGGACACAGCAGAATTCCCTTTACAGGCACTTAAACTGTCTTAGGGCAGTTGTTGTTCTTGGGGATTCCTTAGGATTTGCCACAATGACCTGAGTTATAGAAATACTGTTTTAAGTTAAAGGAAAAAAAAACTGACCTGGGTTCAAGTTGAAAACAAATGTTCTGACAACTCTATCTTAACTCATCTGTCAGTATTCCAGACTAACAACTTTTTTTTTTTTTAACTGTTTCTTTTTTACTGTTATGTTCTTGATGTTGGATATGTCCATGTGTACTGGGAATGGAGAAAGAAGACAAGGGCAGTTGCAGTTATCAGCTGCTGGGTAGCCTATCGAGCAGCAGCAGGTGACAGGTGCTTTGCTATGGGTTTCAGCACTCCTCAAAGTCTCAACACAGATTGCTCCTTGCTCTCCACTAGCTTTTAATGCAGAGTTCTCTACACTTTGGATCATTAACATGCTGATGTACTGACTAATATAAAAATACTCATTTTCATCTCTAGCAAATCGAGCAGGTTTGGTCTTTCGCAACTAAATCCAAATAGATTAATACTTGCAGCTTTTCTATCAGAAAGGCAGGCGTTAAAGCAGCAGAGTCTGCTAATGCATTTACAGAGCTGTAAATTACCAACGTGGCTTTGATTCTGGTCTTTTGAGTACTGGTGAATTAAGTGAAAATGTAACACAAAATAAAAATGCTTTGCAGCAGCCATCAATAAATAATGATTTTTTAAATCAGAGTCAGTTCCCTTGAGATTCGTTGCCACCACAATATACTTCACAGAACATCCTAGAGAAGAAAATTTAAGAGTAAGTTTTGACATATTTGTGTAGATTATACGTGGAAATTGTAATTTAAATATTCCTTATAAAGTATAAATGGATACATTCCACACTTCTTCACAATTGTTCAACATTTTTATCTTTCTCTGAATTTTCATCTAATGGGTTTGTGAAAGGCTGCAAAGCCAGAAGAGCACACTGTAGAATGAGGCATTCAGAAGAGATCTTTTGGAGAAGGTTCAGTATCTTTTCAGTAGCCATGGAGAGGTTGGGTTTCTGGGTTGGTTGCAGTTGCAGCATCATAGCACAACAGTCACTTGGTGAGATGGAGAAATCGCTTACTCCGAGTTCCAAGGGAAAATGTGGTTACTATAGCAACTGCCACATTACACTCATGCAGTGTCTGGAATAGATTAAATTGCTGAAAAACTGCAAGTTTTCATTTGACTCTGTTCAGAGCTGCAGTTAAATGTGCTGAAGTTACTTAATCAAAGGCATGTCAGCATGCATATCCTTACCTAATACTGACTGATACCTGGGCTTGTCTGTTATTTTAGCTTAGTATTTCTCTAACATATACTAATTCAAAATAATTTTTATATTCATTTACTGTTTACGTGGGATCCATTTGGCCATGTGTACATATTAAGGTAGACAGTGAATGCAAGAAATGTACTCTAGAAAATTCCCTACCCTGTAGTCTTATAAACAGTAGATATAGTCGAAGGGTTTAATAAATCAAGGCTTTTTTTCCTTTCCATAGGAATTCTGTTTGGAGACCATCCTAAAATTTTATAAGAAAAGATTAACCATTGTGTGACTGTGATCTCAGAAAGCCAGCCATGTGTTTGTATGCTGTAGAAATTCCCTTCTGTGGACTTGACACAGTTGGTCAACAACTGCAGGTAAGGTCATCTAACATTCATCCATTATTTGATTGCAAACAATTTAATGCTTGATAAGTGTTAAAATGCAGAGTTCTGATGAGAGGTGGGTTATTATTTCTGACCTGTTTAAATACTTCAAAAATTTAACTACCTAAGTTGCAGGGAAACTTTGCTGCAGATATTTTTTGGCATGTACTAATGCAGAACAAAATACAAATAAATGTGGGATGCAGCTGCAGAAAAGAGAACTTGTGTTTGAACAGCTGAGATGTCAGATCAGCTGATGCTGTTGTAAGAAGACAATAGATGATTTTGAGCTGTAGGTCTTTTGGACCTTCCCAAGCTGTGACTTCTGATGGACAAAATGTAGTAGACATATCTAGTAGGCAAAATCTTGGTATTAAATGCACTTTTATGTCCTATTAGGTGTTTTTTGCTCTCGTCATTCTACATTTTTTCCTCTAATCTGGGGAGTTACTTTTTGCAATGTGGTTTTGATTCATCTCACTGCTTAATGAACAGTATATATTTTTCTTCCACTGGCTGTGCTCTGGACTCGCTCTGCTGGGGCAGTGTGTGAAGCACTTTGCAAAGCCAGGGCTCTTGATTGCTTTGGAGCTGCTTTTGTTCTAATGTGGCATGAAAAGCTCTGCCTACTTTTAAAGTTTTATTATTTCTCCCTCTGGGTTAGATTTCCCAAAGTCTTAAAGTATATGACAGCCCCTTCAAAAAGCAACAGGGTGGAATCCTTCTAAATGTCTGATTGTTTCATTTAACCTCCTAAGTGCCTTGAGCTTATCAGAGCTGGGCTCCTGGTCCCTTTTTTGAATAGATCTCTTTCCATTTTCCTGTAACTCAGGTTCCATTCTTATGTCTGTCCCCTAACAAATCCTGACAGCAGCACAGGATAGACTTTGTTCAGATGTTCTGTCTGTATCGGATCTTCTTTAGCCAGTGCTTCTGAATTATTTGGTTTGATATGTGTATCTGGTGATTATTTGATGACATGACTGTGTGGTACTCTTTTTTTTTTTTCTCTGCTTATTACTCAAAGTTTTCGACTCAGTTAGTGCTTTCTCCCACCCCTCAAGCTATTTTCTGTTTTTCTGAGAGGACACAGCAGCCTGGTACTGAAACATTATCAAATCTTTTGTAATGGGTGACAGTTATTACATTTCATTTCTATACCTAACATTTGTTAGGGGACAGACATATACTAGGGAAGCTGGGGAAGGGGCTAGAGAAAGGCAGACGTCTGTAGTGAACTTGACAGGACGCCCTTCATGCAGCACCGGCTGTCAAACCAGCGAGAGGCTCTGGGAGCGGGAAAGCCTTTCACCCAGGGCCTGGAGAGGCCTTAGCGAGCAGCAGAGAGCTGCAGGTGAGCTGCGGTCTTGGAGTGACAGCGCTGGGACTGCCCCTTAGGCGCTGTAGGGCACGGGCCGTGTCCTGTGCGGGCACTACAGGCTCCTGCTGTCCTCACCCGCCCTGACCGGCAGCCTCGCTGGGTACCCAGCGCTGCCCTAGCCCTGCGCAGACAGCGCCTGCTCTGCCGCCCTCAGCTCGTCACACACAGGTTTAACCAGCTCTGACTTGGAAAACCGTTCCGTCTGCAGCTTGCTTCACGTTTTGCTTATTGAAAAGACTAAATATTGCAACTCAGACTCAGGAAAAGCAGGTGAAAATGCTGGGCTGTCTTGCTGCCAGCATCACTGTCCTATAATCATTTAATGTCTTCTTAAGTATCAGTGTGAATACACAGGAGTAAGTTCAACTGACCGTGGTGCTGAGCGAGACAAAGTAGCAGGTTTTCACACACAGAGTTGCCAACCTTTTCTGGTGTCAGTAGTGATTTTCCTTCCATCTTTCACTGAGAATACATAGGAATGAAACCTGTGAATTAAAGACTGATTGATCTGTCAGGCCTCTCTTCACAGAGCTCCTGCATTAACCCTCCATCTGGATGCAAAATGACATTTAAAGAGCCTTTTTTCATTCGGTTGCATTTTATTTCAATGTGTAGAGATCAGATGGGTATTAGGATGTCTTAATTAATCACACAGGGAGAAAGGGGAGATGGGAGTTATTGACATCCCCTTACTCCAGCTTCACAGTTCTGCCCCATCCCCTCTCCCCTTTCCCTTCCCTTGCCACTCTCATCCCCTTCCAAAACTCACGGCCAGGTTTTATCTCAGGGTTTATCACTGTATTGAAACTTCTGAAAACTATGTGTAAACAAAAAGTAGAGTTTAGAATTCAGCAATCCTAGCATCTTAATGCTATTGCCTGCATTCCTATAAAACCAGTAATAAAATCAGAGGAGGGAGTCATGGAAACAAAAATAAGGAAAGTTATGTTTGAAGGTAATTGTAGTTAGTCTGAGCATCATCATTTGAGAAGAAACTAAACAATGCCATAATTAGATTCAACCCAAACATTTCAGAATGGTTTTTAAAACTGCAAAGCATATTGATTTATTATCTTAATGAAGTTGATAAATAGCTTCAGAAAAAGAGAAAAGCAAACAACATGATTCAACAAAGCAAACATATTTCATTCCCTGTCAAAAATAAGAAAAATGAGATATTTAGCTTTACCCCATATTAAATTTTGAGATTAAACTTCCCCAATTAAAAACAAACCAAAACAACAACATAAAATAAACAAAGTATTCTATTTTAATTGATCAAAATGCCTAGGCTAAGCAAATGCTGTCACAGGGAGGCAGACTGAGAAGGGTTGTGTGTTCTGGGACATGAGCTGGTGACACATCCAGAGGTAGAATGAGGTAATTTGTGACACTTGTGCTTTTTCTTTTTTCTAACCTCTGATGTCTCTGGGTTTGCACTGGAAATAGTGCAAGAAGAGTCCATCAGTATGGGCAAGTGTGTGGAAAAAAGCACCTTTTAGTTGAGGATGTGTAGACCAAATGAGAGAATTTGGTTATTGTTGTGGTGATGTAGATTATTTTGCATTAAAAAATATTTCAAAGCATGATTAGATCTATGTAGTTCAGAGTTCTTACTTTAAGATTAATATTAAGCTGCATGCTCTCCAAAATACATTTTTCTTCCATAAACAACTTCTCATGCAAATGTGAAGCGTTATGGGAAATGTTTGTGTTTATATGAAAGGCTGTAGTTTATACAGATGCTTCCCACAGTCATGATTACAGGATGTGAAGCACTGACAATGTAGTCAGAAATGTTTTCTCTAGCTAAAGCAAGTGATTACACTTAGAGGATGAATCATGCTTCTGTGGATCCTAGAATTATCAGAATAGAAAGAAGTAGATGGGTACCAGATCTCTCTCTTTTCTTCTTTTTTTTTTTTTTTTAGGAAAAAAAAGACTAAAAATGTAATTCAGTGCTGGACTCAAATTTATTACTGCTTTGATTCATCCATTAAAAAACAAAACCCCCCCAGACACTGCTCCCCAGTGTCAAGTGATGGAGCACTGCATTTATCATATTCTGTGCTGCCTGCCTTTCAGTGTTGATAGTTCTCATTTGCTGTATCCATCCTGATGCAAGGTGTAGGGTTCCTCTTGAAATATTCTGAAATGCCTTTTGTTTATAACTCAAAAAGGATTTCATATTTATCTGCATTTCCTGGCAACTCTTGTGTTACGTGTTTGCTGAGAAGTGAGAGGTTTATCCAGAAATAGAGACAGTTACCTATGCCCATCTCCTGACCAGTCTGACTGATCTGTTACCCAGCTGTAATAAATCCTCTGTCCTGCCAGGCACATCTAGGTGTTTCAAATGCCACTTCAGTCCATGATGAAGGAAATCTGCCCGAACACAGAGGACACTAGAAAATGCTGAGTAACAAAGAAACAAATGAAATTCCATGTTAATAACTACACAGTAATGCATACTGAAGTTAAAAATGAGAGCTGTTTGTGCACGTTGCAGCATTCTCAGCTAAGTGTGCTGCTTAGAGAAGAGGACAGCAATGATTATAGGCAGTTCAGTTGGGAAAGTTAGCATGACATTGGGACACGTATGAAGCAGGATGAAGAATAATAACAGAAATTATTAAAGTGCTTCTGTGAGTCAGTAATAGGGGTCCTTGTACAGTATTGTATGCAGGGTTGATCACCCCATCCCAGAGACAGATTAAAGAACTATAAGGAGGTTCAGAGAAGGACAATAACAATTACAGGGAATCTGGAACAGCTTTCATGCAAGAAAATTGAGAGGGTTTTCCTTGGAAAGGTGCTGAGTAATGAGGATGCAGTAAAAGTACACAAAATAATGAGCACTGGAGAAAGACTAAGAACAGCTTTTCCTACTGTTGTACAGTACAAGAACAAAAGGTACCTTAATGAAAACATTTATTTTACTTACTTAGATTTAAAATAATATCTATCTAAAACACTGGGCTTTTTTACATAAATACACAATAAATGTCTTTACATAAAACCTGAGGAGCATTAGGGTAACCTATTCCACAAGGGCCCAGTCATCTGCATGCTATATAGGAAACAGTTCAGGAGCATGTGTAATAATGACAGTAAATTGAATGCTGATATTTTTTCCTCCACACATAAAATTAAATGGCAGAACTATAGTGCAATGGAAAGCAATGAGGCCAAATATTGAGCAGAATTTAAAAGGGATTGCATGTTTATAATGATAATCATGAATGTACAGGATCATTGCAACTAATTATAAGAATTTTATAAACCATACTATATCTCGGATTTCACAGCCTAAATTTATCTTTAATGATGTGAGACCAGGATGAAACTTGTTGTAGATTGTAGATCATTTTCAGTCTGTAACAGTTTTACACTTTCCTAGGAAACAATTGCATTGGATGCTCTTAGAGATTATTAAGACTTGATGGACCTTGGTGTCATCTAATATTTTGATTCTTATGTTTCTATATTAGTAAATATGTTGGCTCCCAGCTCTGGAAAAGTAAAATTATGATGAGGCAAGATGTTAAGAAGCACTGAGTATTAAGCTTACATCATTAAAGAGCCAAATGGCTTCAAACAGACATTCCTGATGGTAAAGAATTTTAGCCAGATGCACAGGGCAGTGAGCTGGGCTGTTCAGAGAGAGGTTCTATTTAGACAGCTCAAAGTGTTAGTCAACGTATTCCCAGCTTCACTGCATGGCCATGGATTTTATCTGGGGGCATTTGGGGCAGGTTATATGTCCAAAAAACAAAATGCAGGAGATGGTGCATCTGTTTTGCCTTTTACAGCACCTACAGAGAAAATACTATGGACACAGTAAGACTATTTATGACACCTGGAATATTCCAATTGCTGCAATACACAGCCTAAAATGAACCAAAAAGAGCTACAGTTTTAAGGAAAACAGGTTGCAGTTTCATCAATATTTCTGAGAACACTGAAACATGCAAAGCTGAAGATAAGAAACTCTTAGCTTCCCAGTTGGCAACTTATTGATTATAAGAGCTGTTCACTAATAAGCTGGCTAGGAGAAGCTGAAGCCAAATAAGCTTATGGAACAAAATCTGCTGACACTATTTAACAGTGAGCATGTTTGCACAGAACACCTGAACTTGGCTGGTTCAGGAAAATAGCTTTCTTTGCCTTCTCTCTTGATTTATTTTTTAGCACGTTGTAATTTATTATTTAGCTCTATAACTAGGATATTATTTAGGCAGAGTCTTTAATCAAACCCAATTATAGTGTCTCAGCAGAGCTCTGAAGAGTAGCTGTGTTTCAGAGGATTTCTGTGCTACATCTGCAAGCCATTGACTCTGTTCCTGCTAGACAAGAGGAGCATGGCACAAACTGCCAACAGTGCATTTCCAGAGCAATACAGAGGATGTTGCCTTGCAGGTCCTGAGGCTACTCATACATTCACCTTTGCTCTGTACTGTCCCTGGTTAGCCAGCTGACTTTATCTCCCCATGACAGATTTCTTTGCTATGTTGCCATGGCTTTGCCAAGTCTCACGTGGACTATGACACCTTGAACAGACAGGGAGCTTGCACTGCTCTTTACCCACCTTCTTCAGTTAATCTGTCCTCTCCGTGTGGACTTCCCATTAAATACTGACAAAAAAACCACTTTAGGCTTGCAAATAAACAAATCCATTCTAGGGTGTGTTCTGTAGCTCTGCTCTCTCGACTGTTCAAAGTGGGGCCAGGCTAGTTAATTCTGGTTTCTTTTGGCTCATCTGGACACCTTTTCCTCCAGTGGGTAAGAGGGAGCTGGGACTCCTGTACACCAGGGTGTGAGCAGTGTGTGACACGAGCAGGGTCTAGGAAATGCTGCTGGATGCAGTTTAGCCATAGCCCAGACTAAGCACTTCAAGTACCAGCATGAAGATGCTTTATGGTGGATGGTAGATAACTTCACTCTGACAAGATAAAACTTATCTTTTCAGAAACTGGAGCTTGTAGCAATGGTATGATTTCCCTGTGTGGATCACAAAAAGATCCATTACCTCCCAGCTAGGATGGGTCTGGGCTGCAGTGCTAGAGCTGTGCAGGCTCTCTGATATCAAATGACACAAATTGCATTCTGTGCTGATACATTCCTGATTTCTCTAAGTGGATCATATATTTCTCTGGCCTTTCCTTCCTGAAAGAGATGGCAATATGCTTATATTTATACATTTAAAGTACTGTAAGGATCTTATTAAATGAAGCACTCATATATATTGTCTCTTCCAACAAGAGAACACACGTTAATCATGACAACATATTCTAGTGAAGATCATGATAAAAGAAATCTAAGAATATTTTTCCTATGAATAACATAGAACAGGGTAATGGGCATAGCATCTATGTCCAAGGATTTTAGGTATAAAGATAAAATGCTTTAAGAACTCTGATTTAATTCAGAAGGAATAAAGCATTTTCTTTTCCTTCACACGCATCAGTATTGCATTCTATTATAAATACTACAATAGGAAGATAATTATTCTAAGGCATTCATTTTAAAGAGGCTTTTTGGGGTAGAGGGAGGAGGAATTTTCATAGTAATTTATAGGAGATTTGAGTTATGCAGCTAAAAGCTAGAAAAGCTTTGTTGTTGATTTCAGTGTGCTCACGAGTTGGGATAAATGTAGCTTTGGTAGCTCTTTTGTGCTGGCTGTTGTAGACAAACATGCAGTAGTTCTATATTTATACAGCATGTACTGGAACCAAGCTTGCCTTTTCATTTAAATGCTGCTATGCACAGGAGACATTTTTTATATCTAATGACTCCTAAAATGGCACACAGTGATGGGTGAGGCTCGAGAAATAACAAGATAAATAAAGAAGATACTTAGCACAGCCTCTCTATAGCAATAGTAAACATCACTCTGTACTTTGAGATGAAGCAGTGTTAACTTTTGTGGGTTAGATATAAGGATTTATTATTTGTTTAATGGGTCTCTGTGTGTAGATGCAGACATTAATGGATTTGTGCACGTGATGTTGTGACCAGGCACATTGACTATCTCTCTTGCTGAGGGAGTTTATGGAATGTGCATTCAGAAGATTAAAAGGGGCTGTTTAGAGGAGTATATGCAAACACTGGAAGAAACTGATATGGCACAAAGCTCTGGTGATAATGCTGTTAGAAAATGTGCACTAGTGGGGACACAGAGCTAATTTCCGTAACTACTGCAGCATCTTATGCCTCTAAGGGACTGTAGTGGAATGCAAAGTGGAGGCTGCCTATTCATGTTTGCTGATAAGAAAGCAATATTTTATATAAGGTATGGAAAGGTGCTTAAGGTACAGCATTGCCTTCTTATTTAGTCAGCTGGATTTTGAAAAAAAAAACCCAAACCAAAACAACTGGACTCTCTCCAGTAGCTCTGTCCTTCTTGAACTGGGGTGCCCAGCACTGGACACAGTACCAGGTGGGGCCTCACCAGTGCAGAGTAGAGGGGGAGGAGAACCTCTCTTGACCTGCTGGCCACACTTCTCCTAATGCATCCCAGGAT